>CM029275.1:38044766-38081013 GCA_016920895.1 Vaccinium myrtillus
AGATATTAAAAGCTTTGTTTTGTAAAAATAATCAAGATCTACTACATAAGATCCATACTACAGATTAAATATATTACACATTTAAAAATCTAAACAATTTTTTGGGATGTTTAAAATTGTGAAAGTGGATAAAAAATTTGTGACAACAGCTCTGAATTAGAGAAGCAAGGCTGAATCTTTTACGTTCCCTTTGCTCTCTCCCTCTAGGGATAAAAAGTGATGGTAGAATAAGTGGATAATTTAGAGTCTCTTTTTATAAATGTAAGAACATATTGAAAAACTTTTCTCGATGTTTCTACACGGGGAGTCATATGGCTGAAATTGAAACCGAGCTGGTCATTGCAGGTGCGAATTTTCTTTCTACTGGAACAGTACCCTAGTATGACTCAAACCGTGAGAAATTATATAGTCAATAAAGATGTAATATTATGCAAATTAAATCTAGTCCGCGCATACAAAATTTATGGACCCCTTTTCGTAGTTTAATTCGAAGTAAATAGAGCAAGCGATAGATATCATATTTTTTTTAGATGTTATAGTACGTTGTAAAATTTACGTGAATTTTCATGCAGAAAGATGTGGACTAAAATTAAATAACCATATTATCCCTGATTTTTTGAACGTTTCACCGCCACATCATTTTGGTGAGAATTTTGGTCTAAAACTTTAAAATTGCAGCATCTCCGGCCCATACTCATATTTTACACAAATTTAAGTAAAATTCATACTAAAAGCTAAGTTTGCTACAACTCATTTGAATTTAAGTGATTTTTACTAGAAGTTTTGATTTTGAATAGTAAAGGCTCGAGATGCTATTATAAAAGTAGTTCTTTAGTAGGAGACTCTACAAAATAAAGATAAAAGGCATTAGCACGACACTATTTTGTCATCATCAGGAAAGAGCTTTCTCATCAAGGCCATATATATACCTCTTGATGATTCTTGACAATTTCTACATAACTTTCTCCTCTTTCACGATCCACACAAACAATTAATCCTTCTTTGGAGACACCCATCCACCCTTTTTTCCCTTCTTCCTTCTGTTAAAACCATGGCTAGGCAATACAATTACTCATACTATGACTATCTCCAATACTTGTCTATCCCCCTCCCCCTGTGTTTCCTTCTTGGGGTAGTCTTCCTCATGTTGGGATTCACATGGTACATAAACTATGAGTCAAAATTTGAAGATTTGATGTTTCAACTCAAGCTAATCCTCATGGCCACTCCAATATTCTTGCTTCTGGTTGTGCACTGGTTATCTAGTGAAGACCGGGGGTGGGTCCCGTTCTTCATCCGGTTGCCTGAGAAAGACTCACTTCATAGGGCTGGAGGGTCTCCATGGGGTGTTGCAGCTTTGCTTGTCTTTCTTCTCTTTATGATCTCTTACCAGTCCAAACTCCATGAAAAATGGTTCCCTTTACTAAGCAGATGATGAGGGGTATGTATGTAATTTTGTATTCTTCAGAGTTGGACCTTTTCTTTGTGGCTGGCTTTGGATCCTCTTTTTATAAATACTTTTTAGCTTAAACTATGCTGAGTGAAGCTTTTCTAATAGCTTTTTGCTTACACTATGCTGAATGATGCCTTAGTAGGGATTTGACTGAAACCCTTAAAGGCATCCGAGTCTTTCTTCTTGTAGAGGTTGAGTGAAAATATGCTGCACATATGAAATGGTAATTTATTATTGTAAGTTTTTTTCCTTTTTGTGCTATATTAAATCAATATTTCCAGTTTGGATATGCAACTTTTCTTTTTCTTTATCCGAATCTTTGCAATATATTCTAGTTTTCCGGCATCAACATTCATCGTAAATGTCATTACCCTACTCGTGAACAGTTGTATTAACGTATGAAATGCCCTAGTTTCTACTTGTTCTTTGTAAGTTGGAATTAAAAATGTAAAATATGTGCCCCGGTATGCCTTTCTAGATGCTCTATACCACGTGTCCATCCTTTAATCACATCTAGTTGATCGCGATCATGTGCTTCTGCTTGTTCTTCGTTCTTCCTTGAAAATGTACCACTGCTGCCTCCTCAATCTGGTTAGGTTCTTTCAACAATCTTCCTTCTGCTTTGATAGCCCTAATTAGATTCCTATGGTACGTGTCGTTTGTTATGTCTTGAAAAAACCATGTTCTTCTATCTCCTCTTGCTTTCCACCAGCTTAAAAAGATTCACAAAATTCGCTTTTAATTGTCTTTGCTCCCTAAGTACTATCCAAGAAATGCATTTGATCCTCAAATGTCTGGAATTTGTTATTAATATCCCCAAACTCCTCCTTATCCCATTC
The DNA here is from genome assembly GCA_016920895.1 of Vaccinium myrtillus. Lineage (NCBI taxonomy): Eukaryota > Viridiplantae > Streptophyta > Magnoliopsida > Ericales > Ericaceae > Vaccinium > Vaccinium myrtillus. The sequence continues at coordinate 38,047,059 of CM029275.1, forward strand.
CCTCGAACAGAGTTCGAGTGTTTGTAATTTCTTCACTTACATGTAACCTGCCCATCTCTGTATCGAAGATTCATTCCATTCTTGTTTGGTATCCCAGACAGTTAATACGCAAATCAAACGAGACCAAAAGGTTTAGTACCTGTTTACCTATTTTTTCCTCTATCGAAATCAATAAGGATTTCTAGAAACAAAGTTAACAACAAGAAACAAGGTGCATTGCTTGCCCTGCGAATCCGTGGTTCCATGCTGTACTTAATCAGGACTTCACAGATGTAAAATGGCAAGTGAATCAAATGCAACACCCTTCGGCACGAGCACTCAGTACCCCCTCGACGGATGGGACGTTCCACGGATCTATTAGAACCCGTGCGGAATTCCTACCGAGGGGACGTCTCGGCCGAGGGGATGATAAACAAGAAACTGGTCATCGACACTGTTCCGAGAGTCTGATCCTAGCCCCTGGACCCTGCGTCAAACCACAGGACGAGCGAGTGGTCCTCACCGAGGACCCCAAGGGATGGGGAAAATCCACTTGTAGAATTCCAGTTGACCCACCTGTCCTCTTGTGAATCATTGACTATAAAAACTTAATGTTAACCAGGAGAACCAAAAAAACCCTATGGCAATGTTTGGATGGATGGAATCTTGAGTAGAAATATGAATATTATTATCGGGAATCAAATTCCTAGAAATTTTCTTGGATAAGAATAAGAATATGATTACTAGAAATTAAATTTCTCTAGGAATTGAACATCTGGAGTAATTTCACTTCAGTGTTCGAATTAATTAAGTAATCTTACGTAGGAAACAATTATTTTGAGAATTTATTAAAGTTGACATTTCTTTTTCTTAATGAGCCAGAAATCTAAGATTCTAATAGGGTAAGGGAGGGGTCAGATTTCCATTTAGTTTTGGAATATGATTACTGATTGAATGTGTCATCAGGAACCGCATTCCTATTATTGCCTCTCCAAACATCGGAATCATATGAGCATGACATTACATTTTCGTTACTGTCTCTTCAAAATATTAAAATCATAAAAAGAAGGTATCACATTCTCATTCCCCAGCTAGAGTGCCGCATATTCCGACATCTTGTTGGGAACTTCGAACATAGTAACACATAGTTGAAGGCTTGAAGTCTTAAAATTGCAAATAAAAGATGCATTTAGGCGTACTCTGGTAGCCCTCCCCAATTATTCATAACGCTAGATATTTGTGAAATGGAAGACCTTCCACCATCACTTATTTGGATACAAAGACGCAAATACAGGAAACATTAAACTCCGTTCATGGCAACGACAGCCCAACAATAGAAAATAATATCGATAGCAAAGAAGAATCATTTTTTGCTGGGAACTGCAAGTTGTTTTTTGAGGGCTTCGGTATCCTTATCCTTGAGAAAATTCATGTACCATATGGCAGAACCTTTCGGATACCTTGTCAGGTTTCCATCTCTGTACTCAATATAGACCATTCCAAATCGATTAGTGTAACCAGCAGCCCATTCGAAGTTGTCAAACAATGACCACACAAAGTAACCCTTCACCTTAACACCGTGTCTGCCAAAATAACAATGTACATGAAATTAATTGGTTTTCTATCGCGGTCGTAAGCATGTCTTATAAATTCCACAAGTAATGCTGATATATGTTCACGTTAATACTCGATCTAAACAGCCGTACAAAAAACATAAATTCAAATTACTCCCTTCATTTCAAATTGTTGTTGGTCGCTTATTCTATTTTGAAATATTCCAAATTGTTAGTCCTCTTTGAAAAGTCCTAACAAAATTTATTCAATATTTCAAAATAACTCATTTACCAACAACCATTATTTCATTCAAAAGTTAAAAATATACGGGAATTGTTGGGAATTAGTGAATTTGTTTAATGTGAATGCAGTTATTGCAGTCAGCCTTAAACAGTTGGAATTCTAAAAAGTGACCAACAATTTGGAACGAAGGGAGTAAGTTATTCAAGTACGTACTCAATTGCTTCCTGAAGGCAACGGAGATGATCAATGTGGTAATGTGTCCTCATGTCATCCACTCTCGCTTCCGTAAATCTATTTTTCGATGTATTCTCTTCGCCACACCCTGCAAAAAGGAAGGGTATTTATTAGGGCTAGATCAACATCACTACAAGAAATTTCACAATTCCCGACTAAATTCTAGTCGGCTAAGGTGGCCATTTTAGTCGGCAAAATATTTTCCGGACTAGATTTTTGGTCAGAATTTTTAGTCGGGTAATGCTTGTCGGCAAATGTCGTCGCCGACCAGTGGCGGCTCCAGGAATTTTTAACAGGGTGTTCAGAAATTACCTTTAACTCTACTAGCTTAACCAATCAGTCGTAACTTCAAAAAATTTCATATACTAGTGTATATAATGCGACCTCAAAAATACAAAAACACGTAAAACGTTGTAGTTTTTTTTTCCATTTTTTTATATTTTTACCAAAGCAAAATCAAACAGGAGCATAAATATGCTTATTTTTTTTAGGAAATTATGTAGCGAATACGTTTGCACGGATCTTTTTAAACATATGTTTTTATTTTTGGATTGTTTGCTCTAAGAAAAACTACACCATAACGATACCAATAGATATTTTTTCCTCTCCATTTTTTTGTCTTTAAGATGTCTATCTTGTTTTGAGATGGTGTATTTAGTATCCAATTGTAAATCACTTGAATTGCAGTGTGTTTTGTTTATAGTATAGGACTAAGTGTTCAAAAAAAAATATTAGATAAAATTACTAGATGCAATATAACAACAAAATAAAAAACGTGTTCAATTGACCATATTTTCTTAAATGTGGTGTCACCTATGATTGGGCTATAACGGGATGTAATTTAGGTTGTTCAAAGTAGATTGATTTATTGGTGGGTGTTCATTTAATTTTGCATTGGGTGTTCGTTCATATTTCGGCTGGGTGTTCAAAACATGAACTAACCTAAATTTTTTACAAATTTTTACATGTATTATTAGTACAAATTTTTTTTAGGGTGGTCATGTGACCATCCACCCCATAGGGTGGAGCCGCCAGTGTCGCCGACTAAAAAATATCTAGTCGGGAATGTGTGGGAATTTGCCTACTAAATTCTAGTCGGGCTTGTGTTTGAATTTGCCTACTAAATTCTAGTCGGGCATGTGTTCGGGACTAAATTAATTTAGTCGGGGATTAAAATCACCATTGACCAACCAAAATTAATTTAGTCGGCAATTGTATAGAAATTGGAGACTAAATTTTTCTAGTCGGGATTTTTAGTCGGCAATTGTGTAATTTGTTGTAGTGCATGCACCGAATCACCCATCACTTTAATTCTTCAAAATGTGAGTCTTCTTTTACGCCTGTCAATAGACTCAGAGTTTTCCTGAAGGCAACCGTTAGTCTTATGGCGCCCGTTGAGTTGCCCCTTCTAGTTATTCATGCATTGGGAATTATCATTTTCTCCACACTGTTTGAAAAGGCAAAAAGAGATAAACAGGGGATCGATCGCTTACCATTCTCTGTGATATAAATACACGGGTTTTTGTACTTTTTCTTTGTGTACATCATAACATCGAATATTCCTTGTGGGTAAACGTAGATCCAAGTAACACCAGCCTGCAGCATTATTATGAAAAAATTGTAACATATATATATATATTTTTTGAAAATGGCAAGATATTATAACAACAGCCATCCAGCACCGATTACAACGAGATACAGGATTGAAACCAAATCACTAGCGAGTGAAAAGAGAACAGCAAAAGGCAAACAAGGCCACCGACTCGCAGACACACTTGCCGAAGCATATAAAGGAAAAAATTGTAACATATAATGGCCTTGAATTCAAGCTTAATGTTATCGATTTGTGTACAAAGGCAGAGAATTGAATATTTGCAAGTGTCATGCGCTATATATGATATCATTTTACTATAGTTGTGTGGATATTTCACATCTATACGTATACATTGACTATATATTTGTGGCCTCACGCTATATATGATATCATTTTCCTTTGGTCCTTGTTGTTTTGTTCGGTGTCTATTTTTCCTTGTGCTCTAGTTCTAAGGTGTTAGAGGGTGTTTGGGAGCCCATTTTTTACTTCTCATTTTCACATTTTTGGGTTTTGGATGTTTGGGAGATTTGGGCCAAAATGATTTCTAAGAAAATGAGTTTTCCATTTTTGACTTTAGAGAGGAGAAGTGAAAAAGAGGTGGGGAGAAACTTTTTGATTTCTCATTTTCCATTTCTCATTTTCATTAACAAAAAGCCCCACAAAATGGATTCTGTACATATCTCCCAAATACTACTTATGTTGCAAAATGCATTCTGCATATTTCTCCCAAACACTTCTATAAATTCAAAATACATTCTGACCATAATTCAAAAAGTTGAAAAGCCAAAAACTTAAAAATTAAAAACTAAAAATGAGGTTTCCAAACACCCCATTAGTACCATTAGTTTGTTTAATCTTAGTTATTCCTTTTCAAAGATTAATGGATTTCTTTTGCCAAGAAAAAAAAAAGTTGCATAATGTACTTCAAATGAAGTTACATAAGCCTGACCTGTGGACCAATAGGAACCCCATCCCGCTCCCCTGTAAAAATTATCGCAACCACCTTAGTAAAAGTTGTGAAAGTAAGTTTAATGAATTGAATAATAACTTACAGAGTTAATAATAATATTGGGCTTACTTGAGTACTTAACCTTAGGATCAGTGGTGTAGCTTAACTTCTCAACGTTACTGTTGGATGCATCTGACACATACTCTGCAGTATAGTAATTCACTCCGAGAAAATCATATGATCCTTTCAGTTTCTCGGATTCTATTTTTGAGAACTCGGGTAGTCGGGACCCTACATATTTTCTCATGGATTGCGGATAATCACCATTTACCACTGGATCCACAAACCTGGATCACGACATCAAGGAATCATTAAGGGAAAATGTTAGGATACATGCATGAATAATATCTCCGAAATGTCCAGGAAAGAGAAATGAACGGTCATTATGTGAATCTAGACCATTCATTTCTCTTTCCTGAACTATTCTTTATGTGAATCTGGATCGTTCATTTCTCTTTTCCAGAACCATTTCGGGAATATTTTTCGTGTAACCCTACTGCTCCTCATCATAAAGTGATCATCGCACAATATGAGTTTTTTATGAAGTGGTATCGGAGAAGAAAATTATATATGAGTTCGTACATTTGTTTCTCATTATTTCTCTATTAAGTTAATATCTAATTTTTTTTCAATAGATTTCTATCAGTACCATATGCACCTAATGTATGGTTCAAAGTGTGTCACATCATAAAGATTCATAAGTTTTTTTTTTCTCGGTTAAAGTTTGTATTGTTAGTCGTAGTTTGTGAGGTTTGAACCACAGCCTAATACATGAGAGTAGATGGTGCCTACCACTAGGCTACCACTACACTTAAGATTCATAAGATTTTAGTGCGTCTTGTTACTTTTATACAAAAATCTAGTAACTTTTCCACAATAATTCATAATATTTTCATTAAGAATACGACATCTCTGTTTCTCGTAACTTTTCAACGATAAATTCGTAACATTTTTACTAAAAATTATAATGTCATCACTTTTATACTAAAAACTCGTAATATATATTTTTGACGTGCATATGGTAAGCATCCAAATAGGGGTTTGTACGTATTGTAATATTTCCTTCAAATATATGCAACTTCCACTTAAATACATGTGGTACCCACCATCCAAACATGAAATCTAGTGCTCGTTCCGCAGCAGCTATGTCAACTTTTGAATCACTGTAAGGCACCATCCAGTTTACCACATTAGTAATTCCAATCTTCCCATTTTGGCATTCCTATACATAAAACATGTCGAAATTCATTTCATCAGAGCCATTTGACAAGTAGATGATTTCGCAAAATTAACTCAAATCATAAAACTGAACCTGATAGTTTTTCCTATAGATATCTACTGCAGCTGCATGAGCAAGAAGGAGGTTGTGCGCAACAATGTAAGGTTCTGTAGCAGGATTCCCATTGTCAAACGGTTCTGATGGAGTACTTGTACAAGCTCGATGCGATGGCCCGACACTCCACGTACTATCCTTTGTCGAAGAATTAACAGGCGTTACCGCAGTAGTACCTCGACCTGGTGCAATCGAACCAGTCACATACCCACCCTTACAGAAGCTCCATGGCTCATTTAGTGTGATCCAATATTTCACTCGATCACCAAACTCCCAGAAGCAAAGATCCGCGTAGTCAGCAAAGTCGGCCCTAATATTTAGACCACCATAGTTCAATTAATTGGTTCAGATAATAATGCTTATTACAGTTGTGTTCTTTCAACCTCACGTCTATCAGGTGGATAATTAAATAAAAACTTACACTATTTGAGAACTGAGAAAACCACCATATGCAGCTTCTAAAGCTTGAGGAACATCCCAATGGAATAATGTCACAAATGGGGTAATACCTGTACCAATGTCCATACAATTTTTTGAAATTAGATGAAAATGTGGATTACAATTTGTCTCAAAAATCCATTGAGTTAAATTAAGTCATAACCATTTGCTAGAAGCTCGTCAATTAGGTCATTGTAAAACCGGATCCCTTCTTTGTTTATACCCTGGTTTAGCTGTCCACCTGATAATTTGATATCAAAATCATTTCATTATAAGATGTTACTTGCAATTCCATAAGAGCATAAAATTAACCGGAAGAAAGTAAAATAAAAATCTCACTAGGCAAAAGTCTGGACCATGAGATTGAGAATCTAAAGGCCTCCAAACCCATTTTCTTCATGATCTTCACATCATCCTACGGTTTTGATATATTCAAAAACAAAAGGTGATTATTCGTATGACTAATTATATTTTGAACTGTATATATAAAACACCTATTCGATTCAAAAAAATATACCTTAAATTGATGATAAAAATCAATGGCCACGTTTCCGTTACTGCCATCGGCGATCCTACCTGCAATTTCACCATAAACGTCCATTGTCTATACACATGAAAGAAAAAAAAATGTGTCTCCGTCTAAATGGATACAAAAAGTCTATGCTAGAAATCCACTTTTTGTGCTCTTTTGAATAAAAGTGGTTTAGGAGCTCGTGAAAAGAAAAATTATAAGGACACATCCATATGTTTGAGAGTTGAGACAATAGATATAAGGACACATCCATAAGGACACATCATATGGAATTTTTTATCTAACGGAAAAGGGATAACGAAAATGAAATAAATGATCAAGACGAGCATGACACCTGCAGCTGAGAAAAAGAACCACAAATAGGTCGGGACTCTAACGGCTAACAATTATTTGCCAAGCAGACCTTAAAAATAAAGAAGATAAAAAGAACATAGTGGATTTAACAACTTACGTAAGGACCAGAAATGCATAATCAACACAATACAAGTTGTATATGTTATAATTTTTTCGATGAATTAACAAATTAGTGGATTTCAAGAACAAATTTACATGATCTGCTTCCAAAGAGAGAGGAGTAAGACTATAAGTATTTTACAGGAGTTGAAATGATTGGGGTTAAAATGAAACAATTGGGTTCTTCTGCTGGACACAACTAAATAATAAAGGTTTTAAATAGCGGTAGTGATTGTGAAGTGGTAAAGGTATGACGACTGTGAATTATTTCAAATTATTTTTGGTGCCAGAGCACTTGAACCAGCCGTAGTGGTTGTGTAGCAAGAGGCTGCATGTGAAGCGGGTAAAGAATCGAATTAAAACTGATAATTAGAGGGAATCGGACAATACAAGTGTGAATTTTTGAAAGCGCTGGTATTGTATATCCTAGCAGCACCCGAGGACAAAAAACGACCAATATATAAATCCACGGAAAACTTCACATCCACACCTCCCAGAAATAAGAAAAAATTGGTTTTTTTTGTGTTGCAAATTTTTTTTGGAAAATCCGATCCGTCCAATGTGTTCAGAAGGTGTTTTCAAGGGTCCACGCAAAAAATCTTCAAAAAACAATACCGGGAAGGGTTTGATCCAAGCAGTTTTCGCAAAAACTGTATTTATATATTTTTGCGAAAACTGCTTGGATCAAGCTCTTCCCGGTATTTTTTTTTGAAGATTTTCCGCGAGGACCCTTGAAAACACCTTCTGAACACATTGGACGGATCAGATCGTCAAAAAAAAATTTGGATCAAAAGTCCGGAAATCAAAAGTCCGGATAAGAAGTGGAACCTATAAATCCATGCAAGTAATCCAACCATCCACAGAGAGAGTGATTACCAGGCCATCTCTGAGTGAAATCATCCCAAATACTTGGGCCACGTCCCCCTTCCTTTGCGGCGCCTTCATACTAAGAAAATACACCAAAAGCAAACCATTTATCTCTATTAGTAGAAGTAGGCAGTGTTGGAAAAGTCAAGGAGTTGTCCTAGTCTTTAGGAAATTAGTTTACTGTTCCTAGTTAGTTGCTGTACGTGGCCCACTTTGGCTTAGTCTAAGGAATAAGTTGAGTCTGTTATGCAGTTACTGCAGTTCCTATTTTCATGCTTTAGTAGTTCCTGTTTTCTAGCTGCTATCAGTTTGTTTACTTGCCTATATAAAGGCTGTTTTGTTTATCAATAAAGGAGCAGATTTAGAACACTCTTTTTAGTTCTTATTGTGTTAAAAGTCTTTCTCTTCTTAAATTTGTAACAGTGGTATCAGAGCATTGGTGAGTGTTAAAAAAAAAATCTGTGCAATGGCTTCCGAAAGTTTTGTGCAGCCAGCAATTCCACGCTTTGATGGTCACTATGACCATTGGAGCATGCTCATGGAGAATTTTTTGAGGTCCAAAGAATTCTGGACAGTTGTTGTTTCTGGAGTAGCAGAACCAGCAAAAGATGCTGTGCTGACAGATGTGCAGAAGGCGGAGCTTGAAGCGGTGAAGTTGAAGGACCTCAAAGCAAAGAATTATCTCTTCCAAGCTATCAATCGTTCAATCTTGGAAACCATTCTTTGCAAGGAGACCGCCAAGCATATTTGGGATTCCATGAAGAAGAAGTACCAAGGAACGGCAAGGGCAAGGAGGCAGCAGCTTCAAGCATTTCGTTCGGAGTTCGAATTGCTTCGAATGAAATCAGGAGAGTCGGTTACAGATTATTTTTCAAGAACGATGGCAATCGTCAACAAAATGCGCTTCCATGGCGACAAGACAGAGGACGTCACCATTGTTGAGAAGATTCTTCGGTCCATGACACCAAAATTTAATTTTGTTGTCTGTTATAGAAGAAGCTAATGATATCGATGAACTTTCAATTGATGAATTGCAAAGTTCTTTGTTGGTTCATGAACAAAAAATTAACCAACAGGAGAAAGAAGAACAAGCATTGAAGGCCTCATCAGAAAATTACTTTACACCAAGTGGAGCTGATAGAGGACGAGGCAAAGGTCACGGCAGAGGTCGCGGTAGAGGAGGCAGAGACAACAATGATCGTGGAAACCATCAGCATCAAGAGAGTCAATTTCAAGGAAGAGGAAGAGGACGTGGAGGCCACCACTCAACAACTTATAGACCAAAGCCAGTAAACAAGTCCAATGTTGAATGCTACAGATGTCATAGGTATGGCCATTATCAGTCAGATTGTCGAACTAATTTGAATAGACAAAGTGGAGAAAGAACTAACTTTGCAGAAAAGGAAGAAGAGGTGTCTCTTTTAATGGTGTGTCATGTGAAGGAAGAAACTCAACAGAACATGTGGTATTTAGACACTGGCTGCAGCAATCACATGTGTGGGGACAAGAAGTTGTTTTCTGACTTGGACGAATCTTTCCGCAACACTGTTAAGTTCGGTGACAATTCCACGGTTTCCCCACTCACACTATCTCTAATGTTCTTTTTGTGCCAAACTTAAAGACTAACTTGCTTAGTGTGGGTCAGTTGCAAGAAAAGGGATACGAGGTTTCTATCAAAGGTGGAGTTTGTCAAATTCATGATGTAAGTTTGGGCTTAATTGCTCAAGTTAACATGACGGCGAATCGTATGTTCCCTCTTTATCTTCATAACACCACTCATTCATGTTTTGCTGCAACACTGAAAGATCCAGCATGGTTATGGCATTTTCGCTATGGTCATCTAAACTTTGGTGGATTGAAGACTCTGCAACATAAAAATATGGTGACCGCCTTCCTCAAATCACTACTCCATCTCGAAGTTTGAAGAATGTGTTGTTAGCAAACAACACCGTAATCCATTCCCACAAGGAAATCTTGGAGAGCGAAGACGACATTGGAGTCGGTTCATTCCGACATTTGCCCAATAACTCCATGTTCTAATGGAGGTAAGAGATACTTAATCACCTTCATTGATGATTATAGTCGCAAATGTTGGGTTTATTTTTTGCAAGAAAAATCTGAAGCATTTCTAGCCTTTAAAAGTTATAAAGCTCTTGTCGAGAAAGAGGTTGGACAGGTCATAAAAGTTCTTCGCACGGATCGTGGTGGAGAATATAACTCACATGAATTTGCAAATTTCTGTGAGACCCATGGAATCAAGAGGCAACTTACAGCAGCTTATTCGCCCCAGCAAAATGGCGTTTGCGAGAGGAAGAATCGCACTATTATGAATATGGTGCGAAGCCTTTTGTCAAGAAGTGGAGTTCCAAAAGTTTTTTGGCCTGAAGCGGTGAATTGGAGTGTTTATATTTTGAACAGAAGTCCCACTCTTGCTGTTCAAAATATGACACCGGAGGAAGCATGGAGCGGACGAATACCGGGAGTAGATCATTTCAGAATATTTGGGTGTATAGCCTACGCACATGTTCCAGACGAGAAGAGGAGAAAGCTAGACGATAAGGGAGAAAAATGCATCTGTCTTGGTGTTAGTGATCAATCAAAAGCTTATAAGCTATACAATCCTAGCACCAAGAAAATTATTATCAGTCGAGATGTTGTCTTTGACGAAGAGAAGTTCTGGCTCTGGAACAACGAAGGTGTTGGACAACAAATTCTTGCTGATTTTGATGGAGAGGATGAAGATGGAAGGCAGCAGCCGGTGGCGAATGAAGAAGAACTAGTTCAAGCAAGTACACAAGAAGAGGATCGACCTCAACGAGCTAGAAGAAGACCTGCATGGATGTCAGATTATGAGGTAACTGGGGTTGATCAATCTGAAGATATAGTCACTCACTTTGCTCTATTTTCAGATTGTGATCCTACAGTTTTTGAAAGTGCTGTCAAAGAATCAAAATGGCGAAAGGCTATGGATGCAGAAATTACAGCCATCGAAAAAAATGATACATGGGAGTTATCTGATCTTCCAGAAGGGCACAAAACAATTGGTGTAAAGTGGGTTTACAAGTACAAAGCTCGCTTGGTGGCTAAGGGCTACAAGCAAGAGTTCGGTGTTGATTACAAAGAAGTCTTTGCTCCGGTTGCACGACATGACACAATCAGATTGGTGATTGCATTGGCAGCTCAAAACTCATGGCCTATTTTCCAGTTGGACGTGAAATCGGCTTTCCTCCATGGAGATTTGAAAGAAGAGGTATTCATTGATCAACCTCCTGGTTATGTGAAACTTGGCAATGAGCATAAAGTGTATAGGTTAAAAAAGGCTCTATATGGATTAAAACAAGCTCCACGGGCTTGGTATAATCGTATAGAGACTTATTTTTTGAAGGAAGGATTTCAAAAATGTCCTTATGAACATACACTTTTCATAAAAATTGACGATGGAGGGAAAATGCTCATTGTTTGTGTATATGTAGATGATTTAATCTACACTGGAAGTAATACAACCATGTTTGAAAGTTTTAAGAAATCTATGATGGCTGAATTTGAGATGTCCGATCTTGGCATGATGCATTATTATCTTGGCATTGAAGTAGTGCAGTCCTCTACGGGAATTTTTATTTCTCAAAAGAAGTACGTGGGAGAAATCTTGGACAGGTTCCAGATGAAGGATTGTAATCCTGTGACTACACCATCTGAGTTTGGCTTAAAGCTAAACAAAGATAATGGAGGAACAAAGGTCGACAACACTCTTTACAAGCAAATTGTAGGGAGTTTAATGTATTTGACTGCAACAAGGCCTGATATAATGCATGCTGTAAGTGTCATCAGTAGGTACATGGAGTGTCCTACAGAGATTCATCTCTTGGCTGCAAAAAGAATTTTTCGGTACTTGAAAGGTACTAGGGGGTTTGGGCTGTTCTACAAGAAGGGAGAAAAATCAGATTTGTATGGCTTCACAGATAGTGATTATGCAGGAGATTCAGATGATCGGAAAAGCACGTCAGGGTATGTATTCATGATGGGGACAGGAGCAGTTTCATGGTCATCAAGGAAGCAATCAATCGTGACTTTATCAACTACAGAAGCAGAATTTGTTGCAGCAACAGCTTGTGCTTGTCAAGCTATTTGGCTAAAGAAGATTCTCAAAGAGCTACATTTCAAGGAAGACGAGCCTACTCTGATTTATTGTGACAACACTTCAACAATAAAGCTGTCAAGAAATCCTGTTCTACATGGCCGAAGCAAACATATAGATGTGAAGTATCATTTCTTGAGGGATCTCACGAATGATGGAGTCATAGATCTAATTTACTGCAGAAGTGAAGACCAAGTTGCTGATATATTAACAAAGTCTCTCAAGTTTCCTGCGTTTCAGAAGCTAAGGAAAATGCTTGGTGTGTGCACTTTGGATGCCTTCAGTAAACTGAATGTTGAAACATCAGTTTAAGGGAGGGACTGTTGGAAAAGTCAAGGAGTTGTCCTAGTCTTTAGGAAATTAGTTTACTGTTCCTAGTTAGTTGCTGTACGTGGCCCACTTTGGCTTAGTCTAAGGAATAAGTTGAGTCTGTTATGCAGTTACTGCAGTTCCTATTTTCATGCTTTAGTAGTTCCTGTTTTCTAGCTGCTATCAGTTTGTTTACTTGTCTATATAAAGGCTGTTTTGTTTATCAATAAAGGAGCAGATTTAGTACACTCTTTTTAGTTCTTATTGTGTTAAAAGTCTTTCTCTTCTTAAATTTGTAACAGGCAGGTCCTCGATGGCCAAATTTAGAAAAATTGGACCAGGGACTAATTAATCCATTTCAATGGACAAAACTATGGCTAGTCCATTTCAAATTGGACCTGAAATTGAATTCTATGGTTCTTCTGTCCTTTCAGAATGTCCCCTCAACATAGCGTCCCCCACGATAATCAATAAAGGATAAATCTATGGTACGCTCCCCATGAAAACAACGTACGGTATGCCTATATACATATGTTTTTGGCTTGTTACATATTGGTTATGTTAATATTTACGCTAAAAAGGAATTTTTTAAATATTTACAATAGTTTGTAACAAGTGTCAAAATCATACGTAGCAAGGTTACCATTAATAGTGACGTGAATAGTTAGTTTTTAAAAATCTACAATAGTTCATAACTTGACAAAAACTATATGTAACAAGTACCAAAATAATACGTAGTGGGGCCTATCATATGCCTCTTTTCATGGGGGCATGTTGTAGGCTTGTAGCACTCTCCTATAAATTAAATGTAATTGAAAGCGAAATATAATGTGAAGAAATAAATGGTAACTGACACCAATGACTTGAATTCAAAACCTCTCTCTTTTTCCACTAATTTTTTATTTATTTGCAAAATAAAAATTGTATAAATCAACTACATGAACAAACACCCCGAAGGAGTACAATGCTAACCATAAACAGATACAACAACGGAGTACAATGAGGACCATTAATAAAGTATAATTTTTTTCAAGAAAAACCGAAAATATGAGGCGGAGAGATTACTTGATACGCAGCTGATGCTGCGCCGAAGAGAAAGTCGTGAGGGAAAGAGGTACGATGGACTGGAGGAAAGGCGCCATTGCCAATACTCGGCGAGTGATTTCCATTTCCGTTGGCATAGCCATTGCCTTGACCCGCCATTGCTTGTTTTTGCAAAAACACCTATAACGGTATAAGTTATTGAAGATAAAGGAGCTGATATGTAGCTGTTTAGTGCTTTTTTTTGGTGCTTAAATAGGAGTGGAGTGCCCCAGCCGCCTTGCATGGCAGAGGTTGACGTCGAGAAACTCTATTCAATCTTTGCATTTGAAAAATGCAAAACATTTACGTGTATGAGACTTTTCAACGGTGGAGATGGCTTCGTATTTAGGGCACATGGTTTTTGCATGTTTTTTTTCTTTCTATTGTTTGTTTGACTGGACATCCTCATCGTGCTCTTATTGAAGATTAAAAAATTCTCCACACCCGCGCCGCGGCTTCTCTGAACCACATTTACCACCAAGCAAATCAACGTGCTCATCATTTCAGCCTTTGGCGTCAATACATTTCGTGATGGAAGATGGTCAAGTTTAAAAACTCTTTTTTGTTTTTTTTGCTCTTGGCGTTTTACTTCTAGTGTGATACGTAAACTATGTTGTTTTGGTGTTTAATGAATTTCTGAAGTACCAAAAAAAAAAGTTGGCGGAATTGCATTAAATCAACGCCTGCTCAACTCATTTCAGCCGTGGACCTTGTCGTCAAACAAGAAAGTTAGAAAAGATCTCAAGACTATTTTATCATTCAATAATACTCAAAAACTATCTTGCTCTTAAGGCTTACAATTTATTATATAGAAACGTAAACCTAATTGATTTTGGTGTTTAATGAAGCCAAATCAATAAAAAAACGCAAAATTACCAAAAATGAAAAATTAAAAAATAACAGCAAAATAAAAAAACTAGAGAAAATTCTAGAATGTTTCCCAAAAGCGCAGTTTAATTCGGATTTTCCTTGTCCAAGTAATTGGCAAGTCAAATCTTTCCTTAAACGGCAAATTTGGTCATTTAGAGCCTTAAACAATGACGAAAGCCCGAAAAACGACGTACGCCATAGCAATAGGCAATGGGTCTTGATCGTTTGGCTGTTTCGAGTCCGACCCAAGTGGGCCCAACGCAAAATTCCAAAGCAACATAATTACGATTTTGCCACCCTAGGCTTAAATTGCCGAATATACTCTTCCTCCATGGCTACTGCATCAATGAATTTCAGTGGTACTTGGGGAAAGCAATTGCGCATTCATGGCATGGTTCTGTATATAGGGTGAAGTATGTATTGACTTTTGGTGCAACGGATGAATTAATCGAGCAAAAAGATTGATTTAGGCATTACACTACTATTGCTTGTAATGTTCGTATTAAAGAGTCTAATAGTTTTTAATATAAAGTGCACTATTGTTTTATTAACGGTGCAATGGTGAGATTCACCAAAGAAAAATAATTGGGTGCTTAATATTGGGTGAAATATGTTTTCACTGACAGTGCAATTGTGTTTAATTTGGAGGAGGGGGGATATTAGGACTTCATTTGATACGAGGGATATTTCTGTCCATGATATTGTTGCCATTTATGTGCAATTATTATTTTTCTTACAGCCATGATCGCAATTGATGACTGCTCCTAGATAATAAGTTTTGACCGAAGCCCCTGTGCCCCATACGGCTCTTCTTTTGAACTTTGAATAAAAAATAAGGAAAACAAACAAGTGCATATATAACGTGTCGAGTGGGATTTTTCAGCCACCTTCCTGACGGTGAAATGAGACTCCGTCTGCTTCTGGACACGGCATAGATCCGGCTGGGCAAGACTCGTGATTCCTCATTAATAATTCATTATTTTGTTCAGCTACAAGGAGACAGGATATCAAATCCGAGTATTTCTTATAGCCCCTCTCTCTATATTGATGTGATAGTTTTATGTCCTTGGGGTGAAACGTAGAATATATCCTTTCTAGCATATCCGTTTCAGTAATCTTCTCCCCACATAGTTTAAAAAGTGAAACAATTCTGAATAAGGCAGAATTATACTCGCTAACTGATTTGTAATCTTCAAACCTCAGGTGCATCCAATGATAACGAGCTTTAGGCAATATGACTGTCTTTTGGTGCCCCTATCTTTCCATCAGGTTGTTCCACAAAACTAGTGGGTCTTTGACAGTGAGATACTCGAACTTCAGGTCCTCATGGAGGTGATGTCGGATGAAGATCATGGCCCTTGTGCAATCCTTCAAGGATGCATTAATTACCATTTGTGATTGTTTTCCTGATTTTCATTGCATCAAGATGAATCTTTATGTCAAGGATCCAGGACAAATAATTTCTCCCCGAAATATCAAGTGCAGCAAATTCCAATTTCGTATAGTTCGACATTATCTATAAAACAAGATATCTTATCAGACAAATAATTATGAAATAACATAATTAAATAGTCGAGTATGAAATTCCCCTCCTTTTTTTTTCGATAATATCTACCCTGAAATAGTCAGTGACAGGGTGCATATAAATATGTAAGAGCTTTTTGTTGAAGAAGAAAAATTTTCCCCTTTTTTCTGTAAAAGAAAAAGTCTAACTCCTTTTACTTGTTACAGACCTATTTAA
Organism: Vaccinium myrtillus; assembly: GCA_016920895.1. Taxonomy (NCBI): domain Eukaryota; kingdom Viridiplantae; phylum Streptophyta; class Magnoliopsida; order Ericales; family Ericaceae; genus Vaccinium; species Vaccinium myrtillus. Next base: position 38,063,433 of record CM029275.1, read on the forward strand.
ATTCTACGTAGGAAATTTCATACATTGATGAGGTTACTGTTTTTCAGACATTAAAGGAAATGGCTTATTGCCATGTGAATTGGCAAAGAGAAATAAAGAAGTATGCAAAAAGAAATAAAGGAGTATGGATCTGCTCCTTGAATCAATTTTTAAACGAATATAATTAAAAACTACTGTTACAAGAATTTCACACTATTTTAGTAATTGTAATTAGAGATACTAAATTTACTAACAAGATGCTAAATTTACTAACAAGATGCTATACACTATTTTAGTAATTGTAAACTTGTTAGTATCTACTCAACCACTGGGGTTAGCTTAGTGGCCAAACTCGTGATTTCCCTTAACGAGGTAACGGGTTCGAGGCGGCGTGGTAGATTCAATATTTTGAAGACCCGCCCACCTTGTTGCTAAAAATACTTCAGGTATTTTGCCATTTTTTTTTATATGAGAATTTGTTGGGTAAAATTCTTCTGTTATTTCCCCCTTTTTTTTTAGGTAGAATACTTCACGATTCATAATTGGTATGTACTTCGGGTACACATTTTTAATAATCACTCATATATAAAGTCTTAAAAAAAACTAAATATAAGGCAGTGTATACAAAATCAACAAGTTGTATGAATGGAATATAAATTATTTACCTGTCTCAGTTGGATAGGGTTTCGTGCTGATAAAGTGTTATAAAACTAAGCAGATAATGAGAGCTGAAAAGTAAATGCGATACTGACCACAAATGTATAGAAAGAAAGTAAGTCTTTTGGACTACTAAAATATTATTCAGAGTGGTGTTTTGCTTTCTGCATTTTCTTTCTCTCTTGTTGTGTGTTTTTCTTTTTGTTGGACGATACATATATATAGCCAAAAGGCTCTACTATTACAACCAACACATTTAAAACTACCATGCAAACCAATATGGTCCTCCATCTTCTGATAACATTTATAACATATATCCAATTATCACTACAATCATATATAAACTCTTGATACTGTTCTATTGTGAGTCTGTGTGCGTCCACATTACGCGACCCTATAGCCCTATTTAAAACCTTGGGAACGAAAACTTACATTTAAGACTCCATGTTAGTATTAAAGGTTCCTTCTTTGACTGGTAGGTTTGTTTTGTTTCTGGATTTTAGGTACGTAGTTGAAAAGTTTTGGTAGCCTTATCCATCGCGGCTTAGGTTTCCACGTAGGAAAAATAATTTTAAGGCCGGTGTTGTCCTCTTTTCTAAATTTTTGTGGACTATGTTTCTTTCCCAGATATCTTATCTTGTATACATTCTTTCGCTCAGAAGCTAAAAGTGTAGTTTAATTAGTTGTAATATTTGTATGGGAATCTGATATGCTCAAGCACCATTTGCAATTTTTACAGGTACTAGCTTTGGGCTAAAACTCATAAAGCCTTCCCTTTTAGTCCCAGATTTTAACTAAGTTTAGGGGCTCCAAATTTTACAAGCCCATACATTCTTGAGGCCTACATAAACGCAAGTGAAATTGCCGAAAAATTTTGAGGACCAATTTACAGAAAGGCAAAAAACATGTTAGGATCGAAGCACACACGCACACGATCTTTTCGTAATTATTTTGTAGATTGTTGGTTTGTCTCAACAAAATAACCATGATAAGATGAATCAAAAAAATCACAACATATGAGCCAAAAGGAACTTTTTTCTTTTAATACTCCCTCCGTCCTATTTTAAATGTCCACCTTTCAATTTTGGGATGTCCCAAAATAAGTGTTCACTTTCTATAAATAACCATCAAAACATACCAAACTTTCATTTCTAGCCCTAAAAAGTACTCATTGATTTGACAGTTTTTTTTAGTCATATCATTCTTAAATTGACAATATCTTTCAACATACACCATATTTTTCATGATTTTGAAAATTTTGTAAAATAGAATTAATTGAAATCTATCAAACTAGATTCATGTGACATATTTTTTGAGATCCATATTGAAGGATATATACAGGGCCGGCCCAGGCCCAAGAGGCCTGGGCCTAGGGCACTCCAAAAAATACCAAAAATTGGTGCACATAAATTTTTTTTAGTAGTATGCATGGGTCGGGGTCTTTTATAAAGTAATAAATTTTTCATCCGATCAAAAACATAATTCCATTTCACATATTCAAAAACAGATTCCTTTCAGGACACATCCCAGACCTTCGTTTGATGCGTCACAATATACTTGATAACCAATGTCCCTTTCAGGAATGATCAATATCGGCGCACTGGTAATCCTCTTTTTCAACTCCTGGAAGACCTTCTCACACTTGTCATTCCATTCGTACTTAACGTCCTTCTGAGTCAATCTAGTCATCGGTTTGGTGAGAGTAGCGAATTCCGGAATGAATCTTCGATAATATCCGGCTAAACCCAAGAAACTGCGAATCTCAAATACTGAAGTTAGGCCAAAAAATACCAAAAATTGGGGCACACCAAGATTTTTTAGTAGTATGCATGGGTCGGGGTCTTTTATAAAGATTAATAAATTTTTCTTCCGATAAAAAAATAATTCCATTTCACATGCATATTCAAAAACAGATTCCTACTTCCAAAGCACTGCTCAGTTTATATGAAAATGGAGACCGTGGCAAAAAACGAAACAAAAAAAAGTAAATCCAAGAATAAAAAAGCATAAAGCCACAAGTAATTGAAATGCAGAAATGGCATTCTGAATCAGATCTTTCCCTGCATAATTATGTGAACAAAATTTACATAAAACTTTTTATAAACAATCAAATTAAATTAATTGCAGAAGCATCGATCTTGTTTGCCCACTCTCTCTAGTGAACTTATGAGTACTCGAGAGCAAGAGGGAGAGCGCGCTTTCGAATGGGACACGTGTTTGAATGCATTTCTTTCTCTTTTTTTTTGGTAGATAAATGAATGGTCCGTTTTTTGGGAGGACATAGTAAATGGATCTTTATTGCAATAAGGACATCAACTTTTTCCTTAATGCCAAGAGGACAAATCACATAAGCATTCCAAAAATGTCCCCACTAGCCAATGAAAGTGCCTAAACCCCCAAACCTAATGAAAATGTCTAAACCTAAACCCCATGTATGCCACTTCAAGAAAGTGTTCAAGGCACCTTTTCTTGCCTGAAAAGATTTCCAAACATAAACCCTAGGACCCTAAAGAGCCTAAAATCTAGGGTACATAGAAAAGTCTTCACTACTAAAACCCTATAATTGGAAAGTGCACCATAAACCTAAACCCTAAAGGGTCCTTCTTGAAAGTCACCTAAACCTAAATCCTAAGTTCTACCCTTTCTGAAAGTCACTTAAAACCCTTGAAAACTCTTTAAAAAGTGTTTTTAAACCACTAAAACTCTATAATTGGTGTGTACCCTAAAAAATTTGACCTAACAACTTTACTAAAGTGATGGACAGAGACAAAAAGAAAAAAAAGAAAAAAAAAAGGACCACCATTCCAATTTCCAACATCACCACTACTGTTGACAGCTTTGGGTGCTACTTTCTTTTTTCCATTGCTACTGGAGTACTACTTTCTTGGGCGCCATAAACACACACACACACACACACACAGAGAGAGAGAGAGAGAGAGAGAGAGAGAGAGAGAGAGAGAGAGAGAGAGAGAGAGAGAGAGAGAGAGAGAGAGAGAGAGAGAGAGAGAGAGAGAGAGAGAGAGAGAGAGAGAGAGAGAGAGAGAGAGAGAGAGAGAGAGAGAGAAGAGAACACGCTGCACGACATTTCTCCACCATATGCGAGCATTTATTAGTTCATTAAGGGTATTTTTGTCTAGTATTGTCCTTAAACTCTAAAAAACTTTCAATTCATGTATTAGATACCTTAAAATAAGTTAAGCTGGACCAAAACTCATTAAAGACCAATTGTCTGATAAATAAAACCGTAGGAAAAGTGTTCAAGCTAATTTTACGACAATTAACCGCGGCAATTTATTATAAGATTACATGCAATCGAAGGAAATAAAAGGGGCCACACAACGAGGGGTGGCCCTCCCTCAATAATTAATAACATTACTTAAAGTTTTCTGAAGGTGGAACACCTTCCCCTTCACTTATTTCAGATACACAACACACGAAAGTAGAAATTATTAAACTCAGTTCATCTCAAAGACAGCCTCGAAATAGAAAATAAAATCAACACCAAAGAAGAATTATTCATTTGGTGGGAGCAACAAGTTTTTTGGGGGCTTTGATATCTTTATCATTGAGGAAGTTCATGTACCATATGCCTGATCCTTTTGGATACCTTGTCAGATTTCCATCCCTGAACTCGATAAAGATCAGTCCGAATCGATTACTGTAACCAGCAGCCCATTCATAGTTGTCAAACAGTGACCACACAAAGTAACCTTTCACCTTAACACCGTCTCTGCCAAAACAAGATATGAAATAAGTAGTTTTTTAGTGTCCGTGCTCGTTAGCATGTCTTAAAAAATAAATCCAATAGTAAGACAAATGTATATTCTCTCGCTAATAATCGAAAGTTTCTTAGGGAGAGAGACAGAATGACAAAGTCATTCATGTACGTACTCAATTGCTTCCGAAAGGTACCGGAGATGATCAATGTGGTAATTTTTCCTCATTTCATCCACTCTTGCTTCTGTAAATCTTTGTTTTGTGTCATCTGCATCCCCCAGCCCTGTGCAAAATGGAAGAATATTTTGGATTATATCCATATGAACCATATTTTGTAAACCGTTTGTCTTACATTGCCCATTGAGTACACCAATGATCAGATCATATAATTCATGAGAAAAATAGATGGTGGTCAATATAAACTGTTAACGACTAATTAAAATACATAAGGGATTAACCGCTTACCATTCTCTGTGATATAAATAGACGGGTTTTTGTACTTTCTCTTTACGTACACCATGAGATCGTATATTCCTTGTGGGTACACATAAATCCATTCACAAGTAGCCTGCAACATTACAATCAAAAGCTATCTTTCATTACTAAATATTGGCATCAAAAATTCCAAAATAACATCAAATTGAAAAAAAAAATATATATATATATATATATATATATATATAACCCCTTCCTATCCAAACCACTATTTACGGACCTAATGTCCGGACCTCCACCTTCCCAATTGTTTTTTGAAAATCCGAACCGTTAGATGTGTTTAAAACGTGTTTTTAAGGTCCAACGCGAAGATTTGGCAAAACAAATACCTGGAAGGGCTTGATCGGGACAGTTTTTCACAAAAACGCTATATTCTAAACACATCTAACGGTTCGGATTTTCAAAAAACAATTGGGAAGGTGGAGGTCCGGACGTTTTAAAATCCGGGAGTTTGGATTGGAAGTTTTTTGTATATATATATATACACCGGCGATCCTGTCAAGGATCCCGGATTTCCCGGATTGAAGGGTTTTTTGGTGTTTTGATGCTTTTAAAAATTGTTTTTGGGAAATCCGAGCCATCCAATGTCTTCAAAAGGTGTTTTCCAAGGTCCACGCGGGAAATCTTCAAAAAAAAATACCGGGAAGGGCTTGATCCAAGTAGTTTTTCGCAAAAACTGTAAATATAAAGTTTTTGCGAAAACTGCTTGGATCAAGCCCTTCCCGGTATTTTTTTTTGAAGATTTTCTACGTGGACCTTGGAAAACACCTTCTGAACACATTGGACGGATCGGATCGTCAAAAAAATATCGGGAAGTGGAGTCCCGGATCCGGGTCTCCCGGACTAGAACCGGACTCTATATATATATATATATATATATATGCATGAACACAACTATTTAGATTTAAGTTTCCTAATATATATTTAATATACAATTTGATTGAAGTTAAAGAAGCCTGACCTGTGGACCAATAGGAACCCCATTCCGAACACCTAGGAAAATAATCACACCAACCTTAGTAAAAGTATCGAAATTAAGTTTAGTAATTGAATAACAACTTACAGAGATAATAATAATTTTGGGCTTACATGTGTACTTAACCTTAGGATCAGTTGTGTAGCTTAAAGTTTCAACGTTAGTGTTTGATGCATCTGAAACATACTTGGCCGTATAGTAATTCACTCCCAGAAAATCATATGATCCTCTCAATTTCTCAGATTCAATTTCTGAGAATTCGGGTAGTCGGGACCCTACATATTTTCTCATGGAATGCGGATAATGACCATTTACCACAGGATCCACAAACCTGAAACACGACATCAAGTAATAATAAATTCCTATATCAGACTGTTAATTGTTAATGCTATCAAGAAGTTCTCTCGGCTACAACAATGCTATCAAGATGTTGAACTGAAGATGATTTTTTGTGCTTTTCCTTATTAGAATATTTTTTAAAATTCATAGGTCGAAAAGGGAAGCTTTTAAATGATTCATTCAACATCCCACAAATAAGCAAGAATCAGCCATTCCTTTATTAAAATTGCATTTTCAAAATTCTTAGGTACTCACCAACCAAACATGAAATCTAGTGCTCGTTCAGTAGCTTCGATATCAGTTTTTGAATCAGTGTAAGGCACCATCCAGTTGACCACATTAGTAATTCCAATCTTCCCCTTTTGGCAATCCTATTGATCAAACATGTTCCCATATTCAAATCATCAGAAACACTGGAAATCTTTAATATCGATTCAAATCTCATAGGAATTATTAAGACTAGCTAATGTAAAACTGAACCTGATAGTTTTTCCGATAGATTTCTACTGCAGCTGCATGGGAAAGAAGAAGGTTGTGCGCGACAATGTAAGGTTCTGTACCAGGATTCCCGTTATCAATTGCTTCTGTTGGAGTACTTGAATAAGATCGATGCGACATTAGGAAACTCCATGTACTATCCTCTGTCGGAGACTTAATTGTTGCGGCAGTAGTTCCTCGACCTGGTGCATCCGTACCAGTCACATACCCAGCCGAACAGAAGCTCCATGGCTCATTTAGCGTGATCCAATGTTTCACTCGATCACCAAACTCCCAGAAGCAAAGATCCACGTAGTCAGCAAAGTCGGCCCTAATATTTAGACAACCATAGCTCATTTAATTAATTGGTTCAGATAATAATGTTTATTACAGTATTGTTCTATCAACCTCATGTCTATCAGCTGGTGGATAATTAAATAAAATCTGATTCACTTACACAATTTGAGAACTTAGAAAACCACCATAGGCAGCTTCCAAAGCTTGGGGAACATCCCAATGGAATAGAGTCACATATGGTGTTATACCTGTACCAATTTCTTTGCAATTAGATGAAAACGTACATTAATTACTATTCGTAATTTAGCCAATAGTTAAGTCATAACCATTTGCCAGAAGCTCGTCAATTAGATCATTGTAAAACCGGATCCCTTCCTTGTTTATCCCCTGGTTTAGGTGTCCACCTGACATGCATTATACATCAGAGAGATTGAAAACTAAAGTATAGTTCAGTACGTAAATCCAGCTGAAGGTAAAATACAAATCTTACAAGGCAAAATTCTGGACCATGAGATTGAGAATCGAAAGGCCTCCAAACCCATTCTCTTCATGAGCTTCACATCATCCTACGATTCCATATATTCCAAAACCAAAAGGTGATTAAATAAAAATGGTATTTCCATCACTAATTTAATCTTACGACTAATTTTTGAATTGTATAGACCACCTATCAAATTTGAAAATATTTACCTTAAAATTATTATAAAAATCAATCGCCACATTTCCGTTACTTGCATCAGCGATCCTACCTGCCATATCATAAATGCCCAATGTCCATAAAGATGAAAAAGGAAATGTGTGTGTATACATGATTGATCGGCTACATAGGTGCAGGTTGGACACAAGTAAGATCCAACCATTCTGAGAGAGAGAGAGAGAGAGATATGATTGATCGGCTACATAGGTGCAGGTTGGACACAAGTAAGATCCAACCATTCTGAGAGAGAGAGAGAGAGAGAGAGAGAGAGAGAGAGAGAGAGAGAGAGAGAGAGAGAGAGAGATTACCAGGCCATCTCTGGGCGAAATCATCCCAAATACTTGGGCCACGACCCCCATCCCTTGCAGCGCCTTCATACTAGAAAAAAACGCCAAAAGAAAACCATTAATTGATCATGACAAGCAAGGGAAGTGAACTGAACTGACAGTCGACTAGACTTGGCGAGAGAGGGATTGATTAAAGTTTACACTATCTGCCTGCTCTTTTAGTAATAGTCCAAGGTAGCAACTCGAGCTCGTGATAAGAAACCATCAAACAAAGGAAGAAAAGAGTTGGCTTTTTTTGGCCCAAGAAAAAAGTCTTAGGACAAAAATAAGGGGACAGAAGAACTTTGCTATCAAAGTCAAGGAAGCTAAAGATAACTAGACCCGTAAATAGAAAATGGTTGGGTTTTTTTTTTAATTTGATCAGAAAAGAAAGAAATTATATAAATCCACACCAACAATGTTGTGGGAGTAGTGGCAAATGGTTTGGGGAGTAGCGGTTGGTCGAAACTGTAGATTCATGGGGCCGCGCGGTGCCGGTGTAGTGGTTATATTAATCATGTGCGATTATATTGTGCAAAAATATAAATTTCTTGGTTACTATTAGTGAAATATTAATTTCTTTGTTATAAAAAAAATAGATACAGCAAGGGCAAATGAAAATATTAAATTTTGATGAAAGACACAAAATATGAGATAGAGGGAGTACTTGATACGCAGCTGATGCTGCGCCAAAGGCAAAATCATCAGGGAAAGCAGAACGATGGAGTGAAGGAACGGCGCTCTTGCCAACAGTTGCCAAGAGATTTCCATTTCCATTGGCATAGCCATTGCCTAGAGCTGCCATTGATGATTTCGCAAAAACTAAGCAAATGTTATTGAAGAGGAAGGAGGTAGTAGTAGTGTTGTGATTTTTTTCGTGCTTACAATCTTGGGTTTATATAGGAGTGGAGTGCATGGCGAGTGATAACGTCGAGAACTACCAGTCTATCTGTGCAGTTACTCCAAGGAATCTATTGGACGGTGGAGACGATTTCATATTATTATAGCACATGTTTTTTGCTTGTTTTATTTTCCAGTGTTGGTTTGTTTTCAAGAGCGGACTGAACGGCAGATGAGACTAGGCGAACGCCCTACTACTCACGTTTAAAATAGTTATTAGAATTAGGGTCATGCTAACGGGTGTCATAGTGCACCCGTTAAGGGTACAAAAAATACAATTTTATGGGTCACACTTGTACAAAAAAATATATTTTAAAAGTACACTTGTACGTTAAAATACACTTAAAGATGTACTTTAAAGTACAAGTGTACTTTTAAATTAAACTTTTTGTACTCTTAACGGGTGCACTATGGCACCCGTTAGCATTTCCCTTAGATTAGGGTCATATAGTAGTTTTATTCTAGAAATTTTGAAAATTATATAGAATCGTCCACCCAATATAATTTTGAATAATCCACCACTTAACCGAACCAAGTGCTTTTGGAAAAATTGTTATTTTTCTGGCAATAGTATTTTTTGAACGATCATTATCCTTTTATAATGGAGGAGATGCACATAAGATTGTATGCTTTCATAATTGTAGGTAAACATATCGTAGTAATTGTAATTGTATTGGTTGATCCAACATATATGACAAACTTTTTTATACTCTGTCCATACCAAAATTGTTAATTTGTATGGTCTGCAAAATGAGAACTTGAAAATAATGCAATTTTGGAAAGAAAGAAAAAAACATTGAAAAGTTCTTTAAATTAATGGGAAAAGTTTGAATTTATTTATTTTTTGTTTGAAAAACATGTAGGATTTTTAAGTGCACCGGTGACCGGACAAAGGTTTGTTTCTAGTTTTGAACTCAATTAAGGCATTGTCATAACAAAAATAAAATTGAAAAACAGGACATATAATGTAATCAAAGTAGGGTGCACATGGCCCGGGTTAACGCATTTTAGGGCTCCTACTTCATGCGTGGTTCTTTTCGTTGTAACACAAATGTGTGTGTTAGTGCTGCTATTTTCAAGACAAAAAGTCTAAGAACACAAAACTAAATTACGTCTAAAATTGTATTCCAAGCGTACAATACTAGCCAATCATAAGCGGCGAGGTTAGCATAGCAATTTTTTCATGAAATACCAAATGTTAATTTTGTTTGCAAATCAGAAGAATAAGAGGTAGAGTACTAACAACAAATAATAGTAGCCAATCATAAGCGTTAGACTCAATAAAATTTCTTTTTCACCGTTCAAAAAAAATCATAGGCGGTGACAACTTTAGAATGCATAAAGGGACATATCGAATAAACATTGAATATGCTCAAGAAACCAGCATATTCAGTCTGGGGTGCTGTTCCTAAAGCTGGGGGTTTTCCTCTTCTGGGTGCTCATCGTGTAAGCGGAAATAGAAAGGCGTTACTACAATTCGTAATGATGTTTTAATTTTTCAGTCTAGAAGTTTAAGTTAATGCCTTTTTTTTTCAGCCATTCCAGCCGGCACCAGCTCCCCTCCCATTCCAGCTGGATGGATGGCTAATCCATCTCCAGTTCCTCACCCTTCCACTTCTGTCGGGCCCATTGGCTTCAGTACACCTAATAATGCTGGTGCTATGGATAGAACCTTGGTAATTTAGACATACAAGAAGCGGTGACACAGGGAATGCTGTGCAAAACTTAGTATGGTAGTTGTACCAGTGATTTAAAATAAAAAATTGATAATACAAAGAAGATAAGGCATGTCAGAACGACAAATGGGGTGGGGTTTCTACACCATGTATGTTACAATTGGGAGTGTAGAAAACATCTTTTTTATTTTTAATAACTGGAACAGCTCTACAACAAGCCACTAATTGGATCCACTGCACAACCCAAACATCAGAGAGAGAGCTGGCGCAACCAACACCAATCACGCCCCCCGCTTAGCACATGTACTCATCCGGGGAATTAAACTCCTGACCAAGGGGATTACTCTCAAAGTCAGACACTCGCCCTAACCGCTGGGGCAACCCCTGAGTATGTGTAAACATCTATTTGAGACAAGGAAAAGCTACGTCGTCGCACGTCCTTTGTTTTGGTGATATTCACCCCTTGAATCGTCTTTAATTCATAATATTTTGACATAAATTCCCAAAATTAATTATGAATTCATAGCATTTGTATGTAATGATTTTTTGTGTTGATATTATGAGTTTTTAAACGAATGTTGTAAATTTTCATGCAAATGTTATGAATGTTTGGACAAAGCTTAAGCTACGTTGCACACCTTTATTTTGGTGTTTACTATATTCACCCCTTGAATCGTCTTTAATTAATAACATAACATTTCGACATAATTTCCTAAAATTAATTAACAATTCATAGCATTTGTATGTAATGATTTTTTGTGTTGATATTTTGAGTTTTTAAACACGTTGTAAATTTTCATGCAAATATTCTGAATGTTTAGACAAAGCTTATCAAATTTCTACAAACTGTCATGAATCTATATATGAATATTATAAATTCAAATTGATTCAAAAGGGTGTTTATTGTACACACTAAAATAAAAATGTGCAGTATTAAGAAAAGAAAATTGTGCAATATAGTAGCATTTTTTCCTCTGTATGTTCCTTCTTTGAATGTTAGGTCTGCACTTGGGACATTTCCCACTTTATGTTCCTCCTTTGAATGTTAAGTCTGCACTCCGAAGATTTCCCACTATATTTTCCTCCTTTGAATGTCAGGGCGATCAGTACTCGGAATTTTATGCTTAGATCTCGACAAATCATTTGAAGGATTCATAGCTTTGGTCCATGGGGGCAGTGCAAGTTATTTTCCTACGTGAAATTATGACCTTCCTTGTATGTATATATATATCCTTTTCTCTCCTCGATGTACCCTTATCGAGTTTTAATATATCTCTCCTTTGCCGATCAAAAAAAAAAAATATATATATATAGAGTTGGCCCTGACATTTGGGTTGCTCAAGCCTGACCATATCTTGTTTGCCCACTTACTATTAATTCATAAAAAATAAAATGACAAACAATTTTAAAAACAATTCAAGTTGTATTATTATCCTTTAATTTATTCAAAAACTCATTTTTGATTGATTTTATAGTTAGTTCACTTAATCTCTCATGTGGCGAGGTAGTACGAAGGTAATTTTGTATCTCCTTCAACTTAGAAAATTTCTCTCCGCCGAAGCAACTGTCGTCCCTAACATTTGAGGGGCATGAAGTAAGCTCCTAATACTGAGCTCTTTACATTACATCTTTAAAAGTTCTTTTCAAAAAGTTACAAAAATTTGAACTAAAAGCATACAACCATAAAAGATAAACACAAAAATATTGCGGGGCTTACCCCAAGGCCCCAAAACATATATATATACATATATATACATATATACGGGTACTCTCCAGTCAAGGATCCCAGATTTCCCGGATTGAGGTGTTTTGATGCTTTTAAAAATTGTTTTTGGAAAATCCGAGCCGTCCAGTTTTGCGAAAACTGCTTGGATCAAGCCCTTCCCGGTATTTTTATTTAAAGATTTCCCGCGAGGACTTTGGAAAATACCTTTTGAACACATTGGACGGCTCGGATCATGAAAATTTGATCCGGATGAGTTCCGGACTGAAAAGTCCCGACTAGAGAGTTTTGATCCGGAACTTATCCAATCAAGGATCCGGATGGAAGAGTCCCGACTTTTGGAGAGTTCCCTACATATATACATATATATATACACAAATTATCAATCAAGGATCCCGGATGGGAGGTTTTTTGGTGTTTTGATGCTTTTAAAAATTGTTTTTGGAAATCCGAAAAATGTGTTCAAAGGTGTTTTCCAAGGTCCGCGGAAATCTTCAAAACAAATACCGGAAAGATTGATCCAAGCATTTTTTTCGCAAAAAAAGTACATTTACGCTTTGCGGAAAAATGCTTGATCAAGCCCTTCCCGTATTTTTTTTTTGAAGATTTCCGTGGGCCTTGGAAAACACCTTTTGAACACAAAATAAAAAAATATCGGGAAGGTGGAGTCCCGGATCCGGGACTCCGGATTAGATAGTGACTGTATATATATATATATATATATAGGTGTCATAGTGAACCCGTTAAGGGTACAAATGTACACTTTTGTGGATCTCACTTGATAAAAAGTACACTTGTATGGCACCCGTTAAGGGTACAAAAAATACACTTTTGTGGATCTCACTTGTACAAAAAAGTACACATTAAAAGTACATTTGTAAGTTAAACTACACTTAAACAAGTGTAGTTTTAAATTGTATTTTTTTGTACTCTTTACGGGTTAACTTTTCTTTATTTATAATGAACCCGTTAGCATTTCCCCTATATATATATATGCACCCCTTGAATGGTCTTTTATTCATAAGAGCATCCTTATCAGAAGAACCAAAATTTTCACCAAATTTAACTTCAAAAGCACATGTTATAAATTAGCAAGTCACTTTATCAAAAACTCACAAAATCAGACTCTCTATTTTAACTTTACTATATTAAACTATTCCCCTCAAATCTATAAAAAAAAATAAAAAAATCGCTAAAAAGCTAAAGTCTCCGCCTCCAGGAGATGTTTTGGACTTTTCAGTACAGAAAGGTATAGTGGTGGACCCCCCTTAGCCATTAAAATTTCCCCCCACCCACACAAACGTCGACACGTGTCATGAGCACGCCCATCTCTCCTGTTCCCCTCCCCCTCTCTCTTCTGACGCAACACAACCCCACCCGGAAGAAATTATAAAAAAAAAAGAGGTGCGTGAACAGTGCCACACCAAATTTGGTGCGGTACTGAAGAAAATAGAATAAAGCGCAGATTTAAATTGATTTAAATTGAGTAGCCAAATGGGGATGCTCTAACATTTGCATAAAAGTTATACCATTTTTATAACAATTCGTAACATTTTGACATAAAATTCCTTCCATTAATTTGGAATCATAGTTTTTGTATGGAATAGTTTTTGCATTACTATTTTGCGTTTTTAAAAGAATATTATAAATTTCATGCAAATGTAATGAATATTTCGGCAAAACTTATGAATTTTCAACAAAATGTCATTAATTTACATAGGGAAAGGCTAGCTAATGTTATAAATTCAGGGATTTAAGAGGGTGTATATTAGAAAGTGAAGCTATTAGATGGGCTTTAATTCATAACTATAACATGGTTTATGTGTATTCTGATTGCTTTAATGCATTAATGCAGATAGCAGGGAGAGCTAAGTGTCATTACCACGACACTTTTTTGTTGCGCAGAATAAAAGAGGAGGTTGCGAAGTTATCCTTTTGTCAGATCTCAAAAGTTGTGCGCAGTACTGTCCAACGTGCTCCTGGCCAAGCATGCTTTGGATCTTTTTGTTCCACACCCGGACACCGGTGATGGAATTGCTATTCAGCCTTCCTAGTTCTTATGTAGTCTTATGTTTGCTTTTACTTTGATGTTGTCTACTCTGTGTTGTATTTTGTTGGATATTATGTACTCTTATGGTGGTTTGACTGGTTGATCTATAATATTTCTTGCTATTTCTCAAAAAAAAGAGGGTGTATATTGTATAAATCCAAATAAGAATGTGCATGATAGCCCCTCCCAAGTTCCACTCTTTTCTTCTCCCACGTGCCCCATCTCTTTCGCTCTCTCTCTCTCTTCTCTATTAAAAAAGGATAAGGGTGGGTGATGTCTCTTCAGAACAGCATGGATATTGGTTGATCACGACCGTCCGTGATTGGCTATGTACAGTTCAAATCACATCTTATCTTAACAAATCTGAATTGTCTGTTGCAAAATAGATCTGAGCCATCCATGGACGGCGCGTGATTGCCAGCATCCATGTTGTCTCCAAAGGAACAACACCATCCCCCAATTCATTAAAAAAATAGAAAAATAAATAAAATTCTGGAAATTTAGGGATGAGAGATTGGAAGCTTTTAAAGGCAAAATGCATTTGTCAAGAATATAGATAGATAAAAAATTCTACAAATGTGTTTTTAATGGTCCTAATTTCATCTCGGCACTTAGATCCAAGCCGTTGATTGCCGAGATCAACGACTCGGATGCGCACACCAATGCCTCACACGGGCACCCCCGGGTTCAATTTTCACTACCTATCATATACTCCTGATACTGCTATACACGTTACGTGACCTCCGCTATTTAAAACGTTGGGAAGGAAACAAATATTTAAGACCCATGTGCTATTTGGTTCTTTCTTTGAATTGTAGGTTTGGTCCTCTGGATATGCTTTGGTCTCCGTAAATCTTTTGAAGGTACGATATCAGCATTATCCACGTCGCCTTTGGTTTCCACTTTCCATATAAATGTTGGATAGCCTTATAGACCAGATCGAAAATCATGAATAGGTGAACTAAGGATTTTTTTTTTTTTTTTTTGCTTATTGGTTTTTTGGTTTTTTTTATTAATGTATTGTGAGAGAATGACCTGTCTTGGAAATCAAAATAAATTGACTTTTTTACTTTTTGAGTTAGTAGAATGGGGCCTAAGCTTCCAAAACATGCAACATGAGAACTAAAATGACAACGAAATGGAAAAATGATATGCATGAAATTATACATTGCATAATCCGAATCTGAACTAGGGCACGAGCACCGATTTCTCCTCGACACTTCGACCACCGGGTGGAGTATCTAGATTCAATCTAAACCTCAACGTCTCAAACCCAAATAAAAAAAAGAATGAAATACATGCCCCAGTGATTTGTCAAAATCTGGAAATAGCCAATGACGTTAACAATTTGAAGAAAAATTAATAATACATCATAATTTGTGGCTCTTGTCCTCTCTGAAATTAAGATTGAAGACTGAGGTATTCTTCCTTTGATAGTTGCTACTGCTGATGCTGTTATTGTCTTTTATCTACTCAACTGGCAAAAATGGCATCACAACGAGAAGGGAAAATCCCAACCAAGTTAGCACCCAAGCGTCTAGATAGTTATATGCAACCTCGAGCTTAAAAAGACAAGAAAAGTATCCAAAAAAAAAAAAAAATGAAAACAGGACTGACAAAGGTGAACCAATCAAAGTGAGAAAGTGATGCTGACAAGTAACCAATCAAAAATAAAAATTAACCCATTTAGAACGCGAGGCTCTAGAATTAATTGAGATGCACGTAAGTTAATCTGGACATCCGGTTATTTAAAAAAAAAAAGTGAAGCCCCACACCATGACATGTCAATTTTTACATAATATGCTAACAATAATGCACTTACATTATTGATCAGGACTGACAAAGGTGAACCCTTCTACCTGCACACTTTGAATGAACTGGGGTGATTTTGGATCGAGCTCATACAGCCGTCCGATTGTCTCTATTCCTGTATGGGCCCACTCGGAATTCGATTTTGAGAAGAATGAACGGCTCGGATCAAATGGTTGAGACCCACAACGACGTCCCCGACGCTGTCAGTACGTGGTCGGTGCAGAAGTAATTATCGGACAAATGGATGATATGACATTCATAAATGTAGTCCAGCCGAATACCATGTGACAAGGTGAAAAAAAAACAAAAAATGGGGTCCAGCTGAATATCATGAATCTTGTTATTGATAGAAAACTATACAATAGTACCATACCCTATGAACCGAGTTGCCCCATCAACACAATCGAAGTTGGGTACCATACACTCGTGCTTTATTTTCCTTACATCTAATACTCTTTAGAGAATATGAATACCCCTATAAATAGGTAATTAGATTTCTTACTCGTTTATTTACAATTATAATTTTTAAACATAATCAATAAGAATAAATCCCGTGCTGTGGATATTAAACAGAGGAATAAATACTTTCATTTTACGAAATGTTTTACCACATTGCATATGCTTATATCAAGTGCTGTGGATATTTTGTTAAAAACACAATTGACCTAAAAAAAAATTACGGCATTTATATCTGACTTTCACAGAGGAAGAGTGTGTGGTCCTAGTGTGCGGCATCTGAGTCATTAGATGTGTTTTCAACGGTCCTAATTTCATCTCGACATTTGGATCAAAGCCGTTGATTACCGAGATCAACGACTCGGATGCGCACACCAAAAACGTACACCAGCAACCCCGGGTCCGACTTTCACTACCTTTAGTATACTCCTGATACTACTATACTTTGAGCGTCAACGTTAATTACGTGACCCACTACCGCTATTTAAAACGTTGGAAAGGAAACATATATTTGAGACCCATGTACTATTTGGTTCTTTCTTTGAATGGTAGGTTTGGTCCTCTGGATATGATTAGGTCTCCGTAAATCATTTGAAGGTAGGATAACATTATCCACATCGTCTTAGGTGTCCACATAAATGTTGGATAGCCTTATCGTGTGTCAGGCAATACAAATGGTTAATTGGGTGTATAAGGTATGTCATTTTCAAATGACTTTAGCAACACAGTTGCTAAAATCAATCTTGATTTTAGTAAATGAGTTCACCCTGTGCTAAAATTTGAGTAACCTCAATCCAGATTTTAAAGACTTCAAACTTATTTCATTCTTAAAATCGATTTTTAACTAATATCAAACGGAAAACTCAGCCTTAAATGTCGAATGCAATAATGAGACTAGAAAATACGTAGCATGTGAGTATAGGAGGCTTGCTTAACGCACTGTATTAAAGCTAATATTTCTCCTTCGTGAAGATTCAACCGGAGTGTATTAGCTTCAAGATTCA
>CM029275.1:38082013-38118872 GCA_016920895.1 Vaccinium myrtillus
CAAAAAAGAAAAAACCAAACCGATGGAGAATAAATTTAGATTAGGCGGTTGCACATGCTAGTGACAAAAAGAAAAAGATTACCAAAAATAAAACCATAAAAATTCACTCTTCTCTAATTTTTAACCACGTAATTATAAAAATCAACTTATTCCGAATCATTACTCAAAAGGGAAGAAAAAATACCAAACCGATGGAGAATAAATTTAGATTAGGCGGTTGCACATGCTAGTGACAAAAAGAAAAAGATTACCAAAAATAAAACCATAAAAATTCACTCTTCTCTAATTTTTAACCACGTAATTATAAAAATCAACTTATTCCGAATCATTACTCAAAAGGGAAGAAAAAATACCAAACCGATGGAGAATAAATTTAGATTAGGCGGTTGCACATGCTAGTGACAAAAAGAAAAAGATTACCAAAAATAAAACCATAAAAATTCACTCTTCTCTAATTTTTAACCACGTAATTATAAAAGTCAACTTATTCCGAATCATTACTCAAAAGGGAAGAAAAAATACCAAACCGATGGAGAATAAATTTAGATTAGGCGGTTGCACATGCCAGTGACAAAAAAAAAAAAAAGAATACCAAAAATAAAACCATAAAACAGGAAAAGAATGTGATTCTGGACGGATGAAATATCCTTACCATAAGTTTAAGAATGTGATTTTGAATGTTTTAAAAATTGAAATGTTTCGGTTATGTTTGACTAATATAAAGTAATGATCTCCTTAGCAAGAATGTGATCATTACTTATTCCGAAACTTACCAAGAATGTGATCATTTCGGTTATGTTTGACTAATGAGGAAACTTACCAATTTTCATTCAAGTCCATGCTGTTGCTGTTGTTTAGTTTTGGGTTTTGTGAGGTGTTTTCGTTTGATGTTTCACTTGTTTTTTTTTACTCTTGAATTCAGGTTTTGTGGTCAGTGTGGTGACTCATGCTCTTGTGTAGTTTGTAGTAGGAGGTGAGTGTTTGGGTGCCGTTTCGGGTGTAATCGGTTGGCATCTTGCCACCCTTTTATTCCCTCTGTTATTTTCCCTTGGGTCCTTGCTGGATCGTATGTGTCTGGGGCTTTGGGGCTATCTTGTTTGGTTTGCCCGTTCTCCGATGCGATGCCCTCTTGCTTTGGATCTTTTTAATCATTGTAATTTGTTTCCAATGATTAATAAATTTCCTTTTGCCGAGAAAAAAAAAAAAACATAGCCATGTCTTATCATTTTAGCCTTAAAAGACTATAAAAATAAAGTTGTTTGGACTATAAAGTTGTTTCACTATAAATAGAAATCCACACTTGTTCTTTCCTCACACCAAAAACTCTCCTCACCACCTTTGTAGTAAACTAGTTTTTCAAGAAGAAAAATCATGAGTTCTTCAAGTTCTTCTTGAAACTCAACCTTCCACCACCCTCGACCACCCCTAGATCTTAGAAGAGTAGCGTAAGCTAGCTAGAAAGCGTTCGAGTAGCCGTTACTCCGCCGGAATCCAATTAGCTTATCGGCTTCCGACTAATCATCGGAAATTAAGGTAGATACTTTATCTTAACCCTGGATTAGTATTTTCTAGTTCATTTCTAATATGTCATTATTATGCTTAAATGTGCTTAATTATGTTTAAACGAGATTATGTTGGATGATTAGCGGTTTAATGGAAGATTAGACTTTGAAAAACACACTTAGTCGTTACTATGCACGATTTGAGATTGACTTATCAAAATGCACCGTTATAATACCCGATGAACTTTTGGAAAACCAAATTATGTAGTTATAATGCCCGAATGAAAATCGACTTTTCAAATTTACGCAAGTATAATGCCCGACTGATTTTCTGAACAAAAGAGCTTTTCAAATGAAACGAGATTTCCCGGATTTACTAAATAAATATTTTAAATCTATTTAGACTAACAAATAGAATCTATGACTAGCATATCTACTCAGGCTATTTCTTGGTTTAGCCCAAACCAAGTGGCGATTCGAAGAACGGATCACAAAACACGCCAACGGATTCAAACTACTAGAGTTTCTAGTAAGACTCTTTCTTGGTTTAGCCCAAATCAAGTGGCGACTCGACGAACGAGTCTTAAAACACGCCAACAAATCCAAAAGCAAGCATAACCCCAAATGTTTTGCTTTAAATTCCCGGAAGAAAGAATTTTTTGTCTTTGAGTAACACGTTTATAGGAAATGTTTTAAACAGAGGATTTTTATGAAATTATGGCATGTGCACGTTTTCTGAAACGTTTTTCGAGGAAATGAACGATTATTTTCACAAGAAGAGAAAGACATGAGAATGAAAATGATGATGTGATGAAAGTTGAGACGTTAATGCTGTTGGAGTCCCGCCTCAGTTCTCCGGGGTGAACTGGTGGTCAAAGCTCAACGGAACTATACGGTAGTACTGTTTGGAGTCCCACCTCAAATTCCGCAGGGTGAATTTGGAGGTCAAAGCTCACTCAGTACAACACGCAGTAAACGGACTTCATAAACAGGTTGTTGAATCTAGTGATATGGGTAGCCGGGACTACGTCGTTTGTGAGTCGGGGTGAACGGACTTCATAACCTGCTGGTAGTCAGCGTTATGGGTAGCCGAAACTTCGAACGGAAAGGTTGGTGACCGTTAGAAAGGGTTGGTTGAACGGGCCAATAACTTTCGAGAGATGTGAGATGTTGACATGGTTAAAATTTGAAGAAGAATGCCGTTATGAGAAATTGATACGAGATATTGACATTGCACTCTGATGATACGAGACACTGATTTTGTGAAGCTGCACTTTGATTTGTTTTAACTCTGATATTTGAAAATGCATGATTTCACTATTTACCTGCCACCTACAATATTGTTCTAGAATTGCTAGTTTAAGGCTGGGGTAGGGTATCTATTGAGCGTCCACGCTCACGGTGTTGCATTTGTGCGACCCTGGCATAATACCACGATGTTGCTCCGCGACTCCAACGTATTATGCTAGATTATTACGATGGACAGGAGGACCTCTACGGAGAACATGGAACCGGAGGAGCTGCCGAGATGGAGATCAACCAGGCAGAGGAATTTGCGGAGCCGTAGAGCTTACCCGGTCTGTCTTTTCGTAATCTGTAGAGAACATATTATTCACATTAAGCTTTATATTATTATTATTATTATTTCTGTTTAAGCTATTTGGTTATAATAATAATTAACATTTCCCAAAATGTGGGGCGTTACACCAACATCCGTTCTTTTTGGCTGTGATTCTTTCCTTTTCAATTTTAAGAATGCATTATCAAAATCACCTTGGCCCACTTCTATTTTTCATGACTTATTCCTTTTGAATTTGGGCACTGACATGTTTCCTCATTGGTCACCAGTTTACTCTATTTTGGAAGCTTTTCAAATTCAACGTCTATATGTTACAATTACTAAAGATCACGTTTTGCTGGCAGAGAATATTTTCCTCAATATTGTCTTTTACACTTCAATTTCATATCATCAATTTGAGAGTTTGAGAGGAAAATTTGTAGATCTACTCTTTGAGAGAGATTTCTCCACTTTATAAATTCTTGTTAGTATTGAGAGTTAGCAAAATTCTCAGTGAGTTCATACAGTACGGGGTTTTGTCCTGCGAGAAGTTTTTAAAGTTTGGGAGATAAACTCTAGCGGTTCGGCTAACTCCTCGGGAAAGTTAGCGTTGCGGTTGTAAGGTTTAATCAGCACCAAAAGCTGGTTGTTTGATTAGTAAAACAACGACTCCTTAGGCCAATAGACTAGGCTGAGCAGTGGACAAAGCTCGTACCGAATCACTATACATCTCTGTGTCATATCTCTCTCCCTTATCTCATTTATTTTTGTGTGACCAAATTAATTATTTATTTGCTTTCTCTATTAATTTTTCTCACTCAATTAATATTTTTATTTGAGCATTATTTTTAGCAACACTATTCAACACTATTCTTCTAGGTTGCCTTTTTGGGTAAGAATGTGTTAATGAAAAGTTAAATTTAAGTACACATAAAAAGGGACGGAGGGAGTACGTGAAATTTAGTTTTCTTTACCTTTTTCACTTACATTTTCTCCAATCCTGAGCAATATATTCACAGCATAAATGGTGTACCTTTTCATGTTTCTTTTCAAGTGTTTATAATTTTATTAATTTTTTTTTAGGTAATATAAACATATCATATATAACAAATAAACAGTACAACCAACGAAATACAAAACAGACAGTCCGTCCATACCCTCCTAAGCGAGACACAACCCAGCAAAACACCAAATATACAAGGATAAACTAAACACTCCACAAAGCTCCCAAAAAAAAAAAAAAACCAAGCTATCCTCAACGCCGAACAAACCAACCACAAGACGTGCAAAACAAGGTTAATTCTTGTTCGTTTCATAGTTTAGTTTAGCTTCACTTTTGTTTTGTAATTATTACCCTCATTTCCCTCTCTATCTCTCTCCACTCATTTCTTTTATCTCTAAAACTAAACTAAACTAAAATTATTAAACGAGCAAAGCCTTTATAGTCCCGAAATTGTACACCACACTTCGGATGCTTTGGTGTGGATGGAAAAGAGCCCTGAAACGACAACATGAAATGACAAATGAAAAGCAAATGAATGCTCTTTGGATGCTTTTTCATTTGTATTTTTAGTCGTTACCGACTTTGCGTCACCCTTTTGACAAGAGGTGTCAATCGGGCCGGGTTTTTTTTTGCTTAGCTAAAAGGTGGAGGAGGGGGCGACCAGGTCATAGCAATCAATCGGGCCGGGTTGATATGGAGCGAGCGCGGTTTTAGATGGATCGGAAGCAAATACGATAGGATACGAAACAATTTTAGACGGGCACATCATGTAAATAACTGGGCAAAGCACAACACAGTTCTAGAACGGCACGGACAGGCACGGCATGGTCATGGCAAAATAAATACTAATTTTAATGTACCAAATTTTATTTTTTTAATTTTATTAAATAAAATTCACTCTCTAGCTATGTCATTAATTACAGAAAAGTAAAATCAATACTAATTAATTGCAAAATGGTATAGATAAGAATATATATAGATATAGTTGTTACACAAATTTTTTTTCCGTGAAAAAAACTGGTTAAAGTACAACACGTTTAAAAAATAGCACGGCACAAAGCATGATTGACACGAAACTACATGGGTACGGCACGGATGTTTAACACCTCGCTTTCCACCCAAGAATACTGATCAATTAATGTGCTTTATCAAAATATTAAGGACCACAAAAGGGCACATCGTACTCAACTTTGTTTCTATAGCAGCCCATTAAGGCATTATATGTTTGGCGGTTTGGCCCCAATCTAGCTACTCTCCATTGAAGAAAGAGCACTTCACATGGCGAGTACTTTTTCAATCCCAAATCCAATTTTCTCAACTTTGTTTCTAATTTCTATATAGCATTGCCCACTGAGGCATTATATTTGGCCCCAACCTAGCTACTCTCCGTTGAAGAAAGAGTACTTCCCATGGCTATTACTTTTTCAACCCCAAATCCAATTTTCTCTCACCTCATCACTCTCACTTTCCTTTATATCCTCGTAACAACTCCGGCAGCTGCTATCGGAGAAGATGACACCTTCGTGGAGAGAGTAGATCGCCGGTTACTAGGGTTAAAGAAGGAAAAACTTAGCCATTTCAAATTCTACTGGCATGACATACTGAGTGGTCCAAATCCAACTTCCATCCCTGTGGTTCTACCACCATCAAATAAATCAACCACTGCCTTTGGTTTGATCAATATGATTGATAACCCTTTGACCTTAGGCCCGAAACTTAGCTCAAAGATGGTGGGTAGGGCACAAGGGCTCTATGGATCAGCTTCACAACAAGGGTTAGGCCTTATGATGGTGATGAACTTCGCTTTTATGGAGGGGAAGTATAATGGGAGCACGATCACGGTTTTAGGGCGGAACAGCGTTTTTTCTAAGGTGAGGGAGATGGCGGTGATCAGCGGCACCGGTCTTTTCAGGTTTGCTAGAGGGTATGTTCAAGCTACAACTCATACGGTGGATTTCAAGACTGGAGATGCTGTTGTTGAGTACAATGTCTATGTTATGCATTATTGAAGCATTTTAGTATTTCCTTTCATCAATAATTTTGTTGAGACTGTATGGCTGAATTCTAATTGAACTACTTTTGCCAATTTAACTTTCCTAGCCTGTAAATTTCTAAATAAGACTTAATTCTTGTGAATTCGACCTAGAACAAATACAATAAACTTTAAGACTGATCAAAATGATCGATTTTGCCACTCTTTTCAATCTGATACAAATTTCTCCAGTGATGGGCCTAGGTTTAGCCTTCCTTCCTGTCTACTAGTGTAAATATATTTAAGAACTTTACTCACCATGTAACCGTAAACCCAGTGCTCTTTATCTGCGGTGTTAGAGTCACTTTGGAAAAAAACAATTTTTTGTTTGTCAACTTTTCAACTTTTAGTAGGAAATCTCGTCAATAGTGAAACTACTGTTACAGCTACAAATTGACATCTTGCATTTCCGGCAATTAACAGCTAGATCATTTTATTACTGGATAGTGGATATCTATCATTTATTTGAATTGATTATGTTATTTGTCTTTCTTTTGTGTGTTATAGGAGTATATTTTTGCAATTGTATTAAATGCACACCTTAGCTGGTAATCTTTATTATTAATGGAGTTGTTATTCTTCCTAGAAAAACAAAAACAACCGGACTCCACTATGTGTACAGAATGTACACGTACACACAGAGGTGTTCGGGGTGGGTTTCACATGGATGATCCGAACTGTTCATCCATCCATCTTAGAATAATTTTCCGAAAGGTCCTGTGAGAAATTACCTCGATCCGACGTTCGTAAGTGGTTGATCCAATATCTCCCAGTTTCATTCAAAACGATTTTGAATGAAACGGGGAGATATTGGATCAACGACTTACGAAGGTCGGATCGAGGTGATTTCTCGCGTGGCCCCTCGGAAAATTATTCTAAGATGGATGAACGGTTTGGATCATCCGTGTGGGATTCACAAGTGGGTCACCAAACACCTTTGTGCATTTTTTGTACCTATGGGTCTGTACCCATAGGTTTTCCCACAACATTTGAAGAACTTTGTTGAAACAGTTGCTAAGACGGGCAGCTGTCAGCTTTTGTCGAGCACCATCCCCAATTCGTTGAAATGTCGCACCACTAAAATTTGGCATTGGCCCACCTATTCGAAAAGGCCGCCAGACTTCTTGGCTGTTCTCCACAATCCACAACAGCTTTAATTATGTGTTGAAATAATTGTTCCTTGTCCTCAAGATTTTTTGCTTTCCATTGAGTACAGAACCCTTCTATATGCACCGATGCATTTGCACCGACCACGCACCGACGGCACCGGCGATGCCGTTGTGGGTCCCAAATGATCGATCCGAGCCGTTCATCTTTCTCAAAATTGAATTCCGAGTGGGCCTACACGAGAATCGAGGCAATCGGAATTCGATTCTTGCGTAGGCCCACTCGGAATTCGATTTTGAGAATGATGAACGGCTCGGATCGATCGTTTGGGACCCACAACGGCGTCGCCGGTGCCGTCGGTGCATGGTCGGTGCAAATGCATCTGTCCCCTTATGTTTTCCGATTGAGTACATATATCACTATCGACAAAATTTGCACAAATTGATCGAGGCAGTCAAATGTGAGAGTGTGTATGTGTGCCAACGTAAAAAATCTTCTCTTTTTCACACGGCAAAGATGTTCATTGTTTAGCTCTTGACGGAGCAAGAATTTGACATGTATAAGATAGTCTTGAAAGAAAAATGAAGAATTGAAAATAAGTTATTTTTTCTTGACTCAATACTATTTGAATGATAAATTTTACAATTCATTACCGTATCACATAAGATCAGTAGGAGAGAGAAATCAAATAGAGATTTTGTTATATGGAGTATATACAGTGGATATGTAGTCCTCCATAAATATGTAGGAAGCTCTCTAAATTTTTATCCAGCATTCCTATGTTAAAGTTTTTTTTTTTTTTTTTTTTTTGGGCATAGTTTTTTTTGGGCACACACTGCATTCAGCTTCTCTATTTTAACTCTACTCCACTAAAATATTCTTTTTTATATATCAAGTAATACAAGTTTCGACCCTTATATTATTTTACATATACCGTGCCGAATATATATTGTACTCAAACGAGATCGTCCGAGCTGCTCATATCATTGGTCTTGTTGAGAATATCATTCATGAAAAAAAAATTCATCTTGATCAAGTAACGACATGTATCAAACAACATACGGAGTATATATCTAAAATAACTTTTTTTGTTTAGATACCTATAGATATTTGATGGTGTTGGGTCTGAGCTGATCTCTTCCTCAGCTCAAACCGATTAGGTCAGCTCGACATAATTAACGGAGCTCGGTTACCAAGAGGCCGAGCTGTTCGACTAAAGATCGTGAGTTTCCTCATACCTAATCGGAGAAGATCTCATGATGGGATAAGATAACTCCAAAGGGTTTAAAAAACTTATCCGAATATAAAAGGATAGGGTCCCTCATGAATAAAGAGTCCAAAGGCTCTGTAAACTCCAAGAGATAAGCCTTATCGAATGGGAGTTACGGTTCCATGCATGTTCCAAAAGGACTCTACTACTCCGATTGCCTATAAAAGCGACTAGCAAGACCTTAGCGAGGTACGTAACACAATTCATTCAGCATTCACTACCCAATCCTGCAGTCTACAAAGCGACTGACTTAGGCATCGGAGGCCATTTGGCCGGTACCACACCGGTGCCCTAGTTTTTGTTTTGTTTTGCAGTTCATTGATTGAGGATTGACGGAAATTGCTTCATCAGATGGTAGTAATTTTTTTCATGAATAAACTTCTTAGAAAAGACTTACAAAATGATTGGCTCAAATCACCCCTTTATGAGCTTGGTGCATGCTTAAAAATAAATTTCCACTAAAAAAATGTTCGTTAGTTTGATATGTGAATTTGCTCAAAAGTCTTGACAGCTTGGAGGTACTGTAGCAAAATTAGGAATTCTGTAAAATCCCGATGGCTTTAAATGGCTCATGGAGGATGTTTCTTGATTTTGGCCTAGGCGTAGCTAGGGCTACAAATAAACTGAGCTACTAGCAAGTAGCTCGTGGCTCGTCTCGTCAAGGGTTCGGTTAAGCTCGCAAAAGCTTCAAAAGCTTGGCTTCATTTTTATAGGCTCGGCTTGTTAAATAAATTACCTTGGCTCAACTCATTAATAGAAGAAACTTTAAGACTCAAAATGATTTTGTCACTCTTTCCTATCTGATACAAATTTCTCCAGTAATGGGCCTAGGTTTAGCCTTCCTGTCTACTAGTGTAAATAACATTTAAGAACTTACTCATCATGTAACCGTAAACCCAGTGCTCTTTATCTATGGTGTTGGAGCCACTTGGTATTGTCAATTTTTACAAGAAACCTCGTCAATAGTGAAACTACCGTTAAAGCTGCAAATTGATATCTTGTATGCGGTTCTCCGGCAATTAACAGATAGATCATTTTATTACCGAATGTCTATCATTTATTTGAGTTGATTGTGTTATTTGTCTTTCTTTTGTGCGTTATATATTTTTTCAATTGTATTAAATGCACATGTTAGCTTGTAATTTTTATTAACAACAATGCTATGAGTAAGTTATTTTGTGTTCTTTCAGATTCAATTTTTTTGTATTTTTTTTAACCACCCACGCGTGAGGAGAAGTCAAATGTAAATTTTTTCAAAAAAAAAATTGGTTTTGTTCTTATTTTTACCACATCGCAGGTGTATACATTTTGGTTCAATTGTAATGGTGTCATTTACGGGCTATCATTTTCCCTTAATTAATGATAGGGTTGTTATTCTTCCTAAAAAAGCAAAATCAACATTGAAGAACTTTGTTGAAACAGTTGCTAAGACGGGCAGCTGTCAGCTTTTGTCGAGCATTGAGGTTGAAATGCCGCACCGCTAAAATTTGGCACTGGCCCACCCATTCGGAAAGGCATCCTGATTCCTAACTTCTTGGCTGTTCTCCACAATCCACAATAGCTTTAATTATGCGTAGAAATAATTGTTCCTTGTCCTCAATATTTTTTGCTTTTCATTGAGTACATCACTATTGACCAAATTTGCACAACTTGATCGACACAGTCAAATGTGTACAGATAGCAATTATACCCATTTCCATGAATACCCGATCCGGTCATTTGGAGGTGAATATTACCTTTTTTTCTTACCCAATAGGATTGGCTATGATAATAATTATATAATACCCGGTTAGGTATGGGGAGGGTATGATTTTGCTATCCCCATACCTAAATACCCATACCCACCCCATCATATCCGTTCTTCATTATAATACATTTCTCTTGAACAATTATATTTTTCTTTACCTTAAGCCACTGACGAATAATCCTTTTTATAATTTTGTACTAGCCACTTAGTTACTTATGTATCTTTGTTGTATTCACTTACATTTTTTTTTATGCAAATTGCTTTATGATATTTTTTGTTGTGGATTTTTGTTTGGCCATTGTGTCAATGCATTAGTACAATACTACTAATATCATGAAATTTTGGTCATAATATTGTCCTATATTTAGATATGTATTTACCTAATGACGATTTTATCTCTTAAGATTTTATAAAAAAAAATAGTGATTTACCTCTTTTACGAAGTGTAATTGGGTATTGGGTATTACCCGTTTCCCCCGCTATCCAAATGGATATGGATTTGGTGACTTTTAAGTATCCCAATTTGATATGAGTACGGATATAGAGGTGAGCGTGGAGTTTGGGGATCAGGTTTGGAATGGGCACCCCCGATCCAAACCCGACCCGTTGTCATTCCTACAAATGTGAGAGAGTGTATGCGTGTGCGAATGCAAAAAATCTTCTTTTTTCTCTTGGCAAAGATGTTCATTGCTTAGCTGTCAGGGACGGAGCAAGAATTTGACATGTACAGGATAGTCTTGAAAGAATAAAGAAGAATTGAAAATACGTTATTCTTTTATGACTCAATACGATTTGAATGATTCATTTTACAATTCATTACCATATCACATAATATCAGTAGGAGAGAAAGAACCTTATATATATAAGAACACAAGTTGGCTTGCCACTTTTTACCCATTGTGGACAAAATTACCCCTGAAATTGTATTGGGTTGTGATGCACTCTTGTGGATAGTTTAGGTATTTGAGTTTGACATTTATTCCTATTTTCTCTTTTCCCTAAAATTGGCCCTAAAAAGTCGGTTTTGGTAGAGTAGGCTTGGTATTACATAGGGATGGCAATTTCCTCCGACCCGTTCGAATCCAATCCGATCCCCGATCCGATTGGATCATCGTTTTGGAGATTTTTTGGGGATCGGATCGGATTTGGGGATTTTTTTTGAAAAATTTCGGGGATCGGATCGGAGGCGGGGACAGGGGTATCCCCGCCCCGAATCCTACCCGATCCGTCCCCGAATCCCCGATTTTATATTTTATTATATATTAACATAATTACAGGGGTGTAAACATAATTGTAGACACCCCGATTTTGAACCCGGGATGCGCTCGAGCATTCTTGATGATGAAACGGACCAATCACGACTACCCGAAACTAGTGAAAATGGCTTGAACTTGATTAAAATCAACCAAACATCGCCAAACAGTCGAAAAATCACCCAAAAATAACCAAACCAAGCAAAACCATCAACCTGCCACCAGTAACCTTGAGCGCTCAAGCCCTGGACCTTGAGCGCTCAAACCCAAAAATTCCACCTTGAGCGCTCAAGCCCATGGCTTTGAGCGCTCAACTCTGAATCTACTCCTAACCCACTTTCAAATACAAACCCACTTCCTCTCTCTCCTTTCTTCCCTCCCACTCACTCCCTATAAAAACCACCCACTGCCCATGGTTTCCAGGGGACCAATTCACACACTCCAGCCCTCTTACCACCTCCCCAATCGTTCACCACTTTCTCCCTCTACAAAACCACTCAATCATCATCTAAACGACTTACAAAAACCATCCTTCAAGCTCCAAATTTGATCTTTGATCATCAATCAAGCACATACACTGTCTCACTCACCTAGAATACCAACCAAAACGTCCAGAATCAACCACTACTAAGCCAAGAATCAAGTTCAAGCTATAATCCTTTCCAAAAGGTAGTTAAACATGTGATTTACTCACTGTTTTGATCCCTCTGAGGAAGACCAGTGAGTTCAAGCAAGTTCTTTATACTTGCATTGAACTCACAAAGGTCTAAAAGTTGTTTAAAAACACTTTCAAAATCTGCAGTTACAACAGGGGTTGAGCGCTCAATCCCAGTTCTGAACAGTTTCTGTTTTGCTGATTTTTGTGCTTTCTCTTGGTTTTGATCGTTATTTAATAATTAACTATGTTCATGTAACTCTCAAAATAGCTTATTTCTACCTCAAAATCACATGCATGAGTGTAAGTTAACTATTTTTATGATGATCAAACATCAAAATCATTGCAAATCTCATATTTGGGTGTAAAACAATGACTGAACCATCTTTAATTACTCTTGTTTAATATGTTGGAGGTCCTGAGAATCATCAAAAATCTATTTCCAAGTCGGGCTTAAAGCCATATTATGACTTGAATCTCAAGGTCATGCCTTTGAGCGCTAAGCCACTTAGTTCTAGGTCATTTGTTGGTTGCTAGTTGTTTCGATGATGGATCATGGTTTAACTCCTTTCTGGTGTGTGTGTGTTGTTATATTTATGCTTATGATCTGGATTTCTCTCTCACGTACTCTTTTTGAGTGTTTTCCTTTGTTGATTCGTGGTGGTCTTCTTCTTTTATCATTCTTTGGAAGATTAAAGCTTTATGTTTTAGTCTATTTCTTCATTAAAAGGGTTTATTAGCGATTGATCTTACAAAGAATGAGCAAAGAAGTGGTGAGGAGGCTTGAATTCATAGAAACTGTAATGGTTTGAGTGCTCAATCCATGAGCCTTGAGCGCTCAAACTGGTTTGTGGACAGTTTCTAATTTGACACTCCCGAGTCATTTCTGGGTGAATAAAACGTTCAATTAATCTTTCTGAAGTGTCAATGAGCTTCAAGTGTGATTAATCATGAAAAACCAGCAAGGAAAATGCATGAGAAGAATGATGGTTGAGCGCTCAAGCCATCACCCTTGAGCGCTTAATCTCTATTCTGGAATCCAAGTTGTGAATCGTTATTCTTTATTAAGTCTCATGTTCATAATTTCTTGAATTGTTGTACCATATTTACATTATTTCTTGTAAATATTTGTAGTGTTTTCCTTTATTGTTGTCATCATCACTCATGTAGATCACGTGCACAAGCATCCACCGTAGAATCGTATCTTTTGTTTATATATCGTTGTTATGTGATTCCCATCCCCGATTCCCTATTTTCGTGAATAGATCGAATTTCAAATATTTTCAAAATCCCACAAAATGTCGAGTAGAGACCGGTTCACGGACCGGGCGAGAGGGGTGCCGTGAAACCCTTCCCCTCTCGTAACCAAACCCCCGAACCCGAGAAATCTTTGGTTCGGCCATGATCAGTGAAATCTTTTTCAAATGGGCAAACGAGTCATATTTTTATCGGTTTCTCGGGTTCGGACCTCAAATCCGGGTGGCGACTCTAACAATCACAATCTTTTCAAATCCAAAACCGAACCATTTCCGCGGGCCATCCACACCATTTCCGCGAGCCGTCCACAATAATTTTGAACTTTCCTTACAAAACTAAAGGGACCTAAGTGTATTTCTTCCCTCCATCTTCTCAGAATACATATCGATCATTTTCAGAATACAGAAAATCCTCTAGGGTTTTGAAGATCGATCTTCTCCGGTGACTGTCTTCTCCGGCGACTACTCCTATCGATCTTCTGGGGTTCCATCTTATACACGTATACTCTCTCTCTCTCTCTCTCTCTCTCTCTCTCTCTCTCTCTCTCTCTCTCTCTCTCTCTCTCTCTCGTACGAAACCCAATCTATCTCTCTTCTCGTTTTTATGCAGTGCTGCTCTCTCTCTCTCTCTCTCTTTCTCACAGTCGCCGCAGTCGGCACCACACCGGTCACCACATTCCACAGATTCACCTTGACCGACTCACCAGTCGGCAGTCACTTGGTTCTCTCTCTCTCTCATCTCCCTCTCGTGTCTCGATCTCTCTCTAATCTCTTCTTCTCAATCTCTGTTTCAGTGAACCCTAATCCCCGAATCCCGGTTTGGATCCCCGTTCCCCGTTTGGGGCGGGGATGGAGGGGGAAAAATAATCCCCATTGGGGATCGGGGCGGGGACGGGGATGGGGGAGGGGTTCGGGGATCGGGGACGGGGATAGTAGGCTCCGGCCCCGCCCTGTCCCCATTGCCAACCCTAGTATTACACCATACTTTCTCTTTTCCCTTATTTAAGGGATGAGAGTACACAAAATCTTTCCTTTCCCTAATTCCCTAATTTAAGGGTCTATTTGGAACATGTGGAAATGAAGAGAAAGTGAAAGAAAATAAAATGAGAGGAAAGTGAGGGAAAAGTGGGAGGAAATTTTTACTATTCACAATACTTAGATTTTTTATTTTCCCTCTTCTTTCTCTCCAAACCAAACAAGATGAGCGAAAATTTTCAATTTTTCTTTCTTTTCTCTCAGTTTCCTCAAGTTCCAAACACACCCTAAGAGATCAGAGTAACAAGTTATCAAGTGTAGGAGTACAGAGTACTGGATACTACTGGATAAAACCACAGCTGCGTAAGAGAGAGAGAGAGAGAGAGAGAGAGAGAGAGATAGAGAGCCTCTTTGCTCTGCCATGGAAGTACACACCCATAGGGTTCTCGGGATGGCATCGTACTATACGTGGAGATGGCGTCCTACTGTTACATAGGCGGGTGATAAGGAAAGGCTGTACTTGAAATGTCCTTCATATACTGTAGGAACAGTGTATTACTGTTCAACCCTCGCCAAGCGACAGAAGTTAAGGGCTTCATCTTCTCTCGCCAAAACAAGTGGAAGAAGTGAAGCCGAAAATAAGGGGGGCTCTGTCCTTGAAGTGTCCTTGAGGTACTGTGGAAACGGCGCTTTGTACTTTGAGTGTCCTTTAGGTACTGTAGAAACGACGTTTCACTATTGGAGTGGCGTTGTATAAATAGAGTTGCGATATATAACAAATTGAAAAAAAAAATTGGAGGGCAATTTGAGAGACCCCACGCCGTAGCGTTTGGAGGGCAGTTTGAGTAGCCCCATGCCTTAAAGCGTTTTGAGGGTAGTTTGAGAGCCCCCACGCCGTAGCGTTTTGGGGGTAGCTTGGTTGGAATGAGAGCAGCAATTTCCAAAAAAAAAGGAGCTTATCATTAGCATTTCATAAGCCTTCGACATTACAAGAGGCTGCCGAGGGCTGGACGAATGTCCATAAATGTTAACCAAAAGATCCTAAGCGTAGTACTTGCACAACTTGCTTGCATTCCATGGATTGGAGATCGCAGTGCCGTCCATTTCCGAGACCCTGTAGGCGCCGTAGCCCACCTTTTCAGTGATACGGTAGGGGCCTTCCCAGTTGGGCATGAATTTTTTCCTCTGGCTCTTCCGGACCACTTCCTGAAGGACCAGGTCATCGACGTTGAAAGGTCAAAGCCGTACACGTTTGTTGTAGCCCCGAGCAACCTCCTGCTGATAAGACGCGTGCTTGATGTGGGCTTCGTCTCTGAGGGTATCAATCTCATCGAGCTCGGCTGCCAGATGTTCTTCGTTTGTTTGAGGGTTGAACGCCTCTGTGCGAGATGTAGGGAGGGTAGCTGCTAGGGGAAGTATGGCCTCTACACCGTAGGCCATTGAAAAGGGTGTTCGACCTGTACTCCGCCGTGGTGTTGTGTGGTAGCCCCAGAGAACCTTGGATAGCTCTTTGGCCCATTTGTCGCGCTTATTGGTGAGACGGCGCTTGATTCCGACAGAGATGATTTTGTTCGTGGCTTCAGCCTAACCGTTGCCCTGTGGGTAGGCTACCGTGGAATGATAGACCTTGATGTTGCGTTTTTTTGCAGAGGGACTTAATCCCCTCGGCGACGAATTGGGAGCCGTTGTCGGAAATGATTGCGCAGGGTACGCCGAAGCGGGATATGATGTTCTTCCACAGGAAACGATCGACGTCTTTCTGCCGAGATGGTAATGAGTGGTTCGGCTTCGACCCACTTTGTGTAGTAGTCTGTAGCGGTTATGAGGTGTCAGAAACTGTCGGGCACTGTGGGTAAGACGCCTACAAGGTCGAGACCCCAGTGGGCAAAAGGCCAAGGCTCGTCACGGGCTGGAGTGGCAAAGTGGGTTGGTGGAGCAAAGAAGAGTGCTTTTGCCAGGCGTCACAACGCTGGACATATGCTTCGGTGGATTTGCGCATAGTGGGCCACCAGTAACCCTGAGTGCGCGCTCGGTCGGCCAGTGAGCGACCGCCTGAGTGTATGCCGCAGCTGCCCTCATGAAGTCCGTGGAGGATGGTCAGGACTTCATCGTTGTGAACCACACGGAGGTCAGGGCCGCCGTAGGAGCGCCGGTAAAGCTGCTCGGCAGGGTAGGAAATAGGATGCCAACTGACAGCCTATGTGGTTCACCACTTTTCTATCGGGGGGGGGGGGCGGGGAGCTGCTCGTCGCGGAGGTAGGCGATCAGGGGATCGATCCAAGTGGGGGCGAGCGAACCGACACACAACACGAGTGAAGGGGTCTCGAAGCTCGCCGAGATGGGTGGTACGGCTGCTAGAGAGGTCGGCGCATACAGAACCCAGGCCAGCGAGGGCATCAGCATGGGCATCATGTTCTCTGCCGATTTGCTCGAAGGCGACATGTTTGAAGCCCGTTTGCAAAGCAATCACGTGAGCGACGTATTGGTTCATCCGAACGTTTCGTGCTTCATAGTCGTCGGTGAGCTGGTTGATCACTAGTTGGGAGTCGCTATAGACCTGGACTTCTTGAGCCCCCATGTGTTTAGCCAGACGAAGGCCGGTGATTAGTGCCTCGTATTCGGCTTCGTTGTTGGATGCCGAAAAACCGATGCTCAAGGCACTCTCGTGCAGTGTGCCATTCGGCGATACCAAGACAATGACCGCTCCCGCTCCTTGGCCGTTGGAGGCGCCGTCCACGTGAAGACGCCATGCGTCGCCGATGAATATTTGAGCTAACCGCGGGGGAATGGCCCGCTTGGTGATGAAGTCGGCATGGGCCCGAGAGCTCGTTTTCATGGTGGGTGTAGGGGGTGTAAATCTGAACAGACTCCGGATCACGTGCTGTCTCGATTCGACCCTAAATCTGCAATGCAAAGAAAGGGTTAGAGCACCTTCGCCCCTCGTTGGCAAAGGCCCTCCGATGCCTAAGTTAGTATCATGTACTTGGATTCACGAAACTACTCAATGCATATGAAAGAAATTCACAGTGTACCTTTCTTCATGGATATCGTCTTGTATTTATAGGTGAAGAAGGTTTGATTCAGGCATCTCATGCCTTGGTTTCCCTTTAGCCTTAGGAATCCATTCCCTAATAGGACTTCCCTATTAAAAGATAACTTCCATATCCTGCTAGATCTCGTCTAGCGGAGATCTTCCCTTCCATATAGGATTTCTTCCTATATGGGGTATACTCCTAATCACGTTAGGACTTCCCATACTAATCCCCTATTTCACGGGATTGCTCTTTATCTCGTAAAGAATCGCTTTAGACGATTCTGGAATGTCTCACCGCCCCATTCGTGGCGGTGCCGTGCTTCCACGTAGCTCGGACTAACCCGTACATAGCTCAACTCATCACGCCGAGCTGGACCGTGTATTCCAGAATGCTGTTTGAGCTGTATACGTAGCCTTCCTAGATCGGCCATACCAGGGCATCCCTTTATGCCTTACGCCGAGCTAGTGCATCCTGATCTATTAGTTTACTTGATTACTCTGACCTTTCTCCTGGTCAGTGCAGCTCGGCACAGGGCTCACAGACTCCCTATGTGGTGCCGAGCCGTTCACCCTCTCGTGGTGACTGTTGCTGGCATGTGCTTTGCCTAGTAGTAGGGTAACCGGATTTTACCCACTCCAGTGGGTTGGGGGCGCGGGTACTTTCGTCCGTTGCTTTTCCTCCGTTGGCAGCTTCGGCTTTGGCTACCAAGCCAGGAGTCAGCTCGGCTAGGAAGTCAACCAGAGCTTGGCCTTTGATGGCCGTTCGGGGTTGGTACCGAATGTCAAAGTTGGCCAACTCCAAAGACCATTTGCATATCCTATCAGATAAGTCGACTTTCCGGAGGACTGCCTTTAAAGGGAACTCCGTGATCACGGTGATCGTGTGGGCTTGGAAGTATGGGATGAGCTTCCGCTTTGCCGTCATGAGGGTCAGAGCGAGCTTCTCGATCGACAGGTATCTCGTTTCTGCCGGCAGGAAAGTCTTGTTGGAGTATTAGATTGGCTGCTGTTCGGCTCCCTTCTACCTGATCAACGCCGAACTCACTGCATGCGCCAAGACAGCGAGGTACAGGTAGAGGTCTTCATTCTCGACTGACGCGACGAGTAGGGGGGCCCGAGATATGTAATCCTTCAGGTCGGCTAGTGCCTTGTCGCATTCTTCGGTCCATTGAAACGCCCTTTTGCTCGTCTTGATGGACGGGAAGAACAGTCGGCAAACATCCGAGGACCTGCTAATAAAGCGATTTAGCGCGGTGGTCATGCCGGTCAGACGTTGCACTTTCTTTAAGGTGGCGGGAGCTCGGAGGTTCTGGATTGCCGTTATCTGATTTGGGTTGGCGTCTATGCCACGCCGAGTGACTAGGTAACCGAGGAATTTTCCCAATCCCACTCCGAAGGCGCACTTCTCCGCATTCAATCTCAACCGGTGCTCCCTCAGGATGCCAAAGACTTCGGCGAGATGTCCGATATGGTCAGCTTTGCGCTTGCTCTTGACTACCATGTCGTCGATGTAAGCTTCCATTGTCTCGCTAAGCTGGCTTTTAAACATCTTGGATACCATCCGCTGGTAGGTAGCCCCAGCGTTCTTCAAACCAAAAGGCATCACCCGATAGCGTTAGGTTCCCCTCGGCAAGATGAAGGCGGTCTTCTGTTGGTCCACGATGTCCATGGCGATCTGGTGATACCCGCGATAGGCATCCATGAAGCTTAGTCGCGCGTGTCCGGCGGTGGCGTCGACCAGTTGGTCTATTCGAGGGAGCGGGAAACAGTCCTTCGGGCAGGCGTCGTTGAGGTTGGTATAGTCGACGCACACGCGCCATTTGCCGTTCTTCTTCTTCACCACCATCGTGTTGGCCAGCCA
Source organism: Vaccinium myrtillus (assembly GCA_016920895.1). NCBI lineage: Eukaryota > Viridiplantae > Streptophyta > Magnoliopsida > Ericales > Ericaceae > Vaccinium > Vaccinium myrtillus. Next base: position 38,101,267 of record CM029275.1, read on the forward strand.
AGTGGGGTACTGGACCTCGCAGATTGCCTCGGCATCTATCAGTCGATCAACCTCTTCCATTACGGCGTCGGCGTGCAGGGCGGAGGACCTCGTTGGCCGCTGAACCACCGGTTTCCTAGCTGGATCAACATTAAGGGAATGCGTGATGAAGTCTGGCGAGAAACGCCTGACATCTCATAAGGGGTCCATGCAAACACCTCTATGTGATCCTTGAGGAACCAGACCATTTCATCCCGCTCGGCTTCGGGAAGCGACGACCCCACCATGAAGAACCTGGTCCCGTCTTCATTGATCGGGACTCTGATTACTTCCTCCACCGCTTCCTCTTCGGCTGTTATACCCACATCTTCAAGCACCGGGGCATCTCCCTTCTCCACCCATTGGACCTGTCGAACCTTTCCCATTTTGTTGGCCTTCGGCGACATGGCGTTGACGAAACACTTCTTGGAAGCCAATTGGTCCCCGATTACCGTCTCTTGCCGTCCCGACGCGCCGATGAAACGGACCCGTTGGTGCAGCGTCGAAGCATCCTCTTCCCAAGATGCCATTGTACGGGCTCGAAAAGTTGACGACGGTGAATTCCACGTCCATGACGACGGATCCGGCGCGGATCGGCAGGCTGATGCTGCCGAGAGGCCATACAGGTGCCCCAGCGAACCCGACAAGAGGGAACTCGGGCGGAACGATATTGTCCTTGTTAAGGCCCAAGGCTTTGAAAGAGGTGTAGTAAAGGATGTCTGCCGAGCTCCCTTGATCGACGAGCACCCTCATCACAGGTCTTTCTCCGACCGCTACTTCGATCACTAGGGCGTCGTCGTGGGGGAGCTAAACGCCTTCCAGGTCCCTTTCGGTGAACGAGATCGCCCACGACCTTGCCGACTCTCCAAATTTACGCTTCGGCGCTTGCCCAACCGTCATCACCCGTCCTGGGGTTGATGCTCGGTCGAGTTCACTGCGAAGCTGGTCAATTCGGCGTTGACTGGCCGAACCGTGAATAACGACCACCGCGCCGCCCGCATGTGGTGGGCGTTGCGCTGTATGACCGGAGTCTTTGCCCAATCAATCCATTCTTCCATTCTTCCTTCGGCTACTAGCTGCTCAGGTGCTCTTTGAACGGTTGGCATGACGTCGTATAGTGCCCCTATTCGTCTTGATAGGAGCATCTAACGTAATGCCTCGACTCCTAGCCAGAGGCCCTAGAAGCCTATAGATAGGCTCTTTGAACACAGTCGTTTCGGCGACGAAATCTCTGTCGCTCGGTCGCAGCCTCTCTTAGTTTCCTTAGTCATTTCCTCGGCCGTTTCCGCCTCGGCCGTCCTTGTTGCTCCTGGCTAGGGCGCTTCTATCTTTGCCGTTTGCCCTGTGTCTTTCGTTACTTACCCCGCCGGCCTCTCATTTGATGACGTTGACTTGCTTTTTTACCTCCTTAGGCGCCTTGGGGGGATCCTTCATTGCGTGGCTAGTGATAAACTCTTCGAGTTCGCGGTACTTGTCGACCGTGAACATCAGATCGGTCATGCTCTTCGGCGGCCGCAACAGTAAGTCTTTGAAGAGCTCAGAATACTCATCAAGCTCGTGTTTGAAGGAGGACGCGACAAGCCTCTGATCGTAGTCCTCGATCGCGTTGTAAATTTCCCAGTATCGGGCAACATACGCCCTCAGGGTCTCGTCCGGAGTGCGTCTGAGGTTGAACAGAGCATCGACCGTCCTCGGTTGCACATTGTTGGTGACAAACCGAGACGTGAACGCCCTCTCCAGGTCATCGAAACATCCAATAGCCCAGGAGTCAGCTGACCGTACCAAGTCAGGGCGGTGCCAGACAGACTCATGGAAAAGGTTTTGCACATGATGGCATCACTGTAGCTGAAGAGCCTCGCTATCTGTCTGTATTGCTGAACGTGCACGAAGGCGTCCGAGCTGGCCTCGTACTTGGGAAACTTCGGGATCTTGAAGCTGCTCGGTGGAAGGACCTCGTTAATCGTAGCCGTGAAAGGAGACTGCCGAGCCTTGCTAAGCCTTATTTCTGCCTCATTTTGGGACAACTAACCAACACCAGCTGTGCGGTCATTGTCGCATTCTCTCTTCTAGTCGCTCGCCGTACCCCGGCGAGGATCGTGGTCATCGACTTGAACCTGGCAGTCCCGCTTTCTTTGGGGGCTACATTTGGGGGACTGTTGCCGCGGGGAAGATGCCCCTGGAATAGGGTCCGCCCTGAAGATCCTCGACTCCCCAGTGAGCTCATTGATGGCGACAATGCCGTTGCCGGTAACCTCGTACCGAACGTTCGGGTCGAGGTCAGCTTCACGCGCCGCGTGATCTTCCTCCCGTCTTTGGTGTCGTCTTACCTCGATGGATCGTTCGGGTGCCCTTGTGCCCCACCGATCCTCCGACCCAGTGGGGTGGCGAGCGTGGTCCGACGCCCTGGAGGCGTGTTTGTCGCCACGATGGTCTGTGCCGCTGGGTGATGGGTCCAGACGTTCACCTTGGCGATCATCAACGACCCCCTTACCATTCATGCTCCGACGCTCTTGGTCTTCGGCGTCCTGGGCGCATCTTCGGCGACCTGCCGATCTCGCACTGGATTCTATCGCGCTATTTTCGGGTATATCCATTATCCAAGAGCGGGTGTCCGCACGAGTGTCGCGCATATGCCAATCTCTCCGCGCTCGCCCGTGCTCGTCTATCCTGAACGCGATGTTTCCGAGGCGAGAGAATATCGTCTCCCTTCCTGTCTGTACCGTGGTTTGGGCGGCGGCCCGGAGCCTCTTCTTTCCTACCCGGCCGGGCTCCGCTGTCTGTTGTTGGTTATTTTTCTGGGCTTCCACTTCCGCCATTAGCAGGGCCACCTGGGTTCCCAACGGCAAATGAGGAGGGGGAGGAAGAGGGGACCCCTGTCTGGTAGGGGTTGCCAAGTTCGAACAACACGTTGTGGGCTCCGGCGGCACTGGTGCCGGCAGCATTGGGGTCTACCATCGCGACTCCTCCCCATCCATCCGAGGGGGTGAGCTGTAGCCCCAAATCCTGTTGCACCTCGTATCTTCTGCAGTCGGCTGACTTACGCCATTGCCCGCGCCCGTCGAAGGCGTCAAGGCCTAGGGTGAGGTCTTGTGTGGGGCCCAACATCTGGGGGCCTTATGGGAGGGCTTGGAGAAGGCTAACCACCGAGTGAAGAGTCTGGGAAAGCAAGGAGAAAAAAAGTCCCTAGCGGAGTCGCCAATTGTGGGGCTTGCTTCTCCGGTGCACCTCTTTGAACCTTGTAGAACGGGCAGAGATGGACGATAGCAGGGGTAAAGACAGCACGAAGAAAGGGGGGATCCACTTGGGAGGGGGACCTGCACAAGTAACACCAGCGTTAGCACCGACGATCTAGTAAGGCATCAACGCTAAAGTATGAAAATCAGAAATGATTTTTTTTGGGGAGAGTAATCGAAGATCCCTTTACCTGATGGGAGGAGCTCCCCTTTTATAGGAAGGGGAAGCTTCCCCACTACGTTTACCGTGACTCCCACGCACCGTCCTTTTTTGACCAAGCACATGGGCCAGCCATGATTGCTTCGCTGCTCTAGTTGACGTCACCCTACTTGCTTGCCCGCGCACTCAACAACTCTCGGATACCCCGCGGTCCGTCACGTGGACCGCCAGGTGCCTCGAGCGCAACGTCCTGACGCCACCTGACATCGTTTCAATCCCATCCGTCACTTGTCAAGTCACCACCCACCCTTTGCAAGGACGGCTCCAGGGGTCCTCGGCGACACCTCTTCCCTCGGCTAGCATCCCTAGCCCCTGGCTCTCCGATCATTGCCCACGCTAGGCTCCTTTCCTCTTGTTGGGTGGCTTAAGCCAAGTCGGCTACTCGCAGGCCTGGTTGACGTTCCCATGCGGTCATATGTCCCTCAGCAAGTCTGGTCCTTCGGCAGACAACGTGGCTTCCGGATAGCTCGAGGACTGTATACAATGCAGCCGAGGAGCTGCCCGCCGGAGCGACATCTGGTCTGGTTAACCGGGGGCGTCATTCCGAGCACTTATTCCCTGACTCGACCCATCCGGGGATCGCCATCACCGAGCGGTTTACTATCATTAAGAGCCGAAGGAGATGGGGTTTACCGATCTTCAGTTGACCGTTGCGGCCTCTTTGAACCTCGGCGGCTACAGGAAGTCAGGATCAAGTTGCCTTTATGTTAAGGAAAGCATGGTTGGTGCTCCATACATAAGGAACGTTGACCTGAAGACCTACTCCTACCATGTCCAACTTTCATCCGCTCTTGATGATGAGGTCCATTGCTTTTGGTTCATTTGAGTATTCCTCTCTAGTAAAATCTTTTTCTGTACATGCATTACTTCTAAGTTTCAGATTCGTATTTGATTTTTGATCTCATTTGTGGTTTTTGATCTTTGGCAGAGGTGTTGAGGAATTTTTAGTTTTGCTGTTACGATTATTTTTAATTGTTAATTAATTTTGTGGCCTGTTCCTTCTTCCTTTGATTTCCTAAGATTCTATCCACTTCTCTAAAATTAATACGGATCTTGTCTTAAATATGTATTTTTGGATTTCACTGATATTTATGCACAAAGTGGAGTTTCTTTCTTGCATTGATATTTTATTTTGGTTTTTGTTTTTTTCTCATCATTTAACCTTTGAGTGAGGGGGGAAGAGATATTTGTTTGCTAATAAAAAAACCAAAGAAGTTTCTTAGGCGAAAAAGTATGTTTTAAGTTTTTAACCGCAGAATTTAGTCTTTTTCATGTCTGTTAGAAGTGAATTATTTGGGTCCGATGAGATTGCAGTTGCTTGGGTAGCCTTGAAGATGACATAAATGTTTTTAGTTTTTACTTTCATGTTTACATCTATTTATTGACCTTTAAAATTGATCATAGAACTGGTTTAAATGCGGGCAAGTGAAGTTGTTCTTAGTAGTGCTGGTATGTTTGACGATGTTTATGAACTCAGATATTTTGCCGTTAGGAGGCTCTTTGATAAAATGCTTGAGAAAGAGTTCAATCTCCATTATTTCCACTGTGTATTTCTAGTTGAATTTTTTACGACGCTGTTTTCTTAATGGACTGTAATAGTGTAGTTACACTTTGGAGGCAACCTAGCTCGTGTATTTTGGTTTCTTATCGGTTCACCACAAAACATCAACAAGCTTCAAACTATGTTTTAGTTTGGGTGGTTAATTTGATTGACTGGGTGATCTAGAACGATATTTAGACAACCCAAACACAAATCGATTCTGAATAGCCCAGTTCATTTTAATCGACCTAAACTCGTGGTAAATAAGCAGCTTCCGTCTGTCAATGCAACATGAACGATAATGGGCCTATTTTGAAGCTCGTGACCTTTTTGAAACACTAGATGTTAAATACACTTTTTGAGAGAGGATTCGATTCTTATATATATATATATATATATATATATACTTCTAATCTTCTAAGGTATCCCGTTCCGACTCCAAATAATCCAAACATTTTTGGACGACTTGAAATCGCCGTCCAACGTTGTTGAAGGTGTTTTGGTCAATCATAAATCTTCAAAAAAATACCGGGAAAGGCTTTGAAGAGATGATCAAGCAGTTTTCGCAAAATTGAAATTGAAAGTTTGATTTTGTGAGTTTTTGAAAAAGTGGCAATGATTTTTTGTGAGTTTTTGTTGAGACTGATAAGGATGCTCTTAATGACGATGTAAGAGGGAAGATTAAAAGTGGGTTAAAGGTTGCGAAATTAATATGGACCACAAATTTGTAGGCTCACTTTTCTCCCAATAAATATTCCACTTTACCCTTTCACTCACCCACAACTTTCTACGTTATTCCTATCAACCGCCACGTGCCGTGATTTCATGGTCGGTCGTACGTGGCATCTTCACATTGGTCACTTAAAAAAGAACTCAACCATGCGTCAGAAGTATCCAGATTTTCTTCTTCCCCTTTTTTTTTTGTTTGGTAGCTGAAGTATCCTGATTCCCTACAGTCGAAGTAAGGCTCCGTTTTTTTATGTACTTCTGTTGTGTAGATCCTCAATAGTTTGAATGGCAACAACGTGACGACGGCACTAGTGGCAGTTGGTAAGACCACGGTGTCGGTAGAAGTCGGATCCATATCCTTCTTCTCTGGAACCCGTCCTTGTGGGCTTGGGTTGATTGATTGCGTTGCTGCCACTCGGCTTTTGAGTTATTTTCCTGTAATTTACTTTCCGACGGACCAAAAAAAAAAAGAAGGCTCCATGCGTTACGAAAAATATTAATTGTCCATTTTCAGGTATGTGTGTAACTGTTAAATTACTTATTTTTTTAGCGTATAATATTTTGTTAGATATTAAAAGCTTTGTTTTGTAAAAATAATCAAGATCTACTACATAAGATCCATACTACAGATTAAATATATTACACATTTAAAAATCTAAACAATTTTTTGGGATGTTTAAAATTGTGAAAGTGGATAAAAAATTTGTGACAACAGCTCTGAATTAGAGAAGCAAGGCTGAATCTTTTACGTTCCCTTTGCTCTCTCCCTCTAGGGATAAAAAGTGATGGTAGAATAAGTGGATAATTTAGAGTCTCTTTTTATAAATGTAAGAACATATTGAAAAACTTTTCTCGATGTTTCTACACGGGGAGTCATATGGCTGAAATTGAAACCGAGCTGGTCATTGCAGGTGCGAATTTTCTTTCTACTGGAACAGTACCCTAGTATGACTCAAACCGTGAGAAATTATATAGTCAATAAAGATGTAATATTATGCAAATTAAATCTAGTCCGCGCATACAAAATTTATGGACCCCTTTTCGTAGTTTAATTCGAAGTAAATAGAGCAAGCGATAGATATCATATTTTTTTTAGATGTTATAGTACGTTGTAAAATTTACGTGAATTTTCATGCAGAAAGATGTGGACTAAAATTAAATAACCATATTATCCCTGATTTTTGAACGTTTCACCGCCACATCATTTTGGTGAGAATTTTGGTCTAAAACTTTAAAATTGCAGCATCTCCGGCCCATACTCATATTTTACAAAAATTTAAGTAAAATTCATACTAAAAGCTAAGTTTGCTACAACTCATTTGAATTTAAGTGATTTTTACTAGAAGTTTTGATTTTGAATAGTAAAGGCTCGAGATGCTATTATAAAAGTAGTTCTTTAGTAGGAGACTCTACAAAATAAAGATAAAAGGCATTAGCACGACACTATTTTGTCATCATCAGGAAAGAGCTTTCTCATCAAAGCCATATATATACCTCTTGATGATTCTTGACAATTTCTACATAACTTTCTCCTCTTTCACGATCCACACAAACAATTAATCCTTCTTTGGAGACACCCATCCACCCTTTTTCCCTTCTTCCTTCTGTTAAAACCATGGCTAGGCAATACAATTACTCATACTATGACTATCTCCAATACTTGTCTATCCCCCTCCCCCTGTGTTTCCTTCTTGGGGTAGTCTTCCTCATGTTGGGATTCACATGGTACATAAACTATGAGTCAAAATTTGAAGATTTGATGTTTCAACTCAAGCTAATCCTCATGGCCACTCCAATATTCTTGCTTCTGGTTGTGCACTGGTTATCTAGTGAAGACCGGGGGTGGGTCCCGTTCTTCATCCGGTTGCCTGAGAAAGACTCACTTCACAGGGCTGGAGGGTCTCCATGGGGTGTTGCAGCTTTGCTTGTCTTTCTTCTCTTTATGATCTCTTACCAGTCCAAACTCCATGAAAAATGGTTCCCCTTACTAAGCAGATGATGAGGGGTATGTATGTAATTTTGTATTCTTCAGAGTTGGACCTTTTCTTTGTGACTGGCTTTGGATCCTCTTTTTATAAATACTTTTTAGCTTAAACTATGCTGAGTGAAGCTTTTCTAATAGCTTTTTCCTTAAACTATGCTGAATGATGCCTTAGTAGGGATTTGACTGAAACCCTTAAAGGCATCCGAGTCTTTCTTCTTGTAGGTTGAGTGAAAATATGCTGCACATATAAAATGGTAATTTATTATTGTAAGTTTTTTTCCTTTTTGTGCTATATTAAATCAATATTTCCAGTTTGGATATGCAACTTTTCTTTTTCTTTATCCGAATCTTTGCAATATATTCTAGTTTTCCGGCATCAACATTCATCGTAAATGTCATTACCCTACTCGTGAACAGTTGTATTAACGTATGAAATGCCCTAGTTTCTACTTGTTCTTTGTAAGTTGGAATTAAAAATGTAAAATATGTGCCCCGGTATGCCTTTCTAGATGCTCTATACCACGTGTCCATCCTTTAATCACATCTAGTTGATCCCGATCATGTGCTTCTGCTTGTTCTTCGTTCTTCCTTGAAAATGTACCACTGCTGCCTCCTCAATCTGGTTAGGTTCTTTCAACAATCTTCCTTCTGCTTTGATAGCCCTAATTAGATTCCTATGGTACGTGTCGTTTGTTATGTCTTGAAAAAACCTTGTTCTTCTATCTTTTCTTGCTTTCCACCAGCTTAAAAAGATTCACAAACTTCACTTTTAATTGTCTTTGCTCCCTAAGTACTATCCAAGAAATGCATTTGATCCTCAAATGTCTGGAATTTGTTATTAATATCCCCAAACTCCTCCTTATCCCATTCCCTCGAACAGAGTTCGACTGTTTGTAATTTCTTCACTTACATGTAACCTGCCCATCTCTGTATCGAAGATTCATTCCATTCTTGTTTGGTATCCCAGACAGTTAATACGCAAATCAAACGAGACCAAAAGGTTTAGGACCTGTTTACCTATTTTTTCCTCGATCGAAATCAATAAGGATTTCAGGAAACAAAGTTAACAACAAGAAACAAGGGGCATTGCTTGCCCTGCGAATCCGTGGTTCCATACCGTACTTAATCAGGACTTCACTGATGTAAAATGGCAAGTGAATCAAATGCAAAATGGATAGAAATAATTGAAGATAAACGAAAGACACTTCCGTTAATCTTCAGATAGATTAATATCAACAGTACATAAAAATAAATCGATGTTGCGAGTTAATTAGCACCAATCGTTAAGAATAAAATCGATATGTAGGATCTAAGTTACATCTACTAGAATTATAACCCAAAATTAGGTTATTAGGATAAAAATTAAAGACAAATAGAGATAGACTTTGATTTGTTTGAGAGAGATTACAATGAAGGCTAAATAGCCTATTTATAGAAGAAGAAGGAAACAACAATTGTAAGTACCCCTATAACTATCAATACAAATCTTCTTCATTCTTGTGCTTCCACATCTCCTTGTAACTTCTCTTTATTCCAAATGTGTAGGACAATGCCAAGTGTCTTTTCAACTTCCAAGTGAATAGAATTAAGCGAAGTGCCCTGCACATGTAACAAAAGTACCACTAATAATATCGATTAAATAATACAACTTGTTTATCGATAGCGATAGGCAATAAATATGTGTAAACAATGCCCTCCCTATTCATTTGGGTTAAGGGTTAACCAATTGAATAATTAATCATCTAGCTGTTGATATCAATAGGTGATAATTTTTTCGCAAATAATTGCCCCCCAATTCATTTTGGTGAACCTAAAAATGATACTGGGCAAGTATTCTAATCATTGAAATTGTTATATATATATCGATGGGAAATAATTTCTACTAATCACCCTTTTTATCGATATCAATGGATGATAATTTTTAATAATCACCCTTTTATTGAAATCGATAGGTGATAATTTTATCATGCAAACAATTGCCCCTCAATTTATTTGCAAATGAAAAAATAATACAGGGCAATTGTTTAGTGATTAACCAATTTTCAGTATTATGAAACTTCACAATATCACGTTTTATAATACAGGGCAATTGTTTAGTGATTAACCAATTTTCAGTATTATGAAACTTTACAATATCACGTTTTCATCATCGACTGATGGAACAAAAGCCTTCCAGGCTTAACAACCACTAACTCTATCGATAATTTTCCATTCTGATGAATAGAAAATCAATAGGTGGAAGTTTCAAAAAAAAAAAAAAAAATCGATAGATGGTTCTTCTTTGTTCACTTTCCAAAAAAAATTCCAAAAAGATTTTTTCCCCATCTCTTATATCTCAAATCATTAATCACATTTCTCTCTCTACTCATAACCCTCTCTCCAATCATTATTCTCATTTCTCTCTCTATCACTCTCCAATTATTACACCTCTCTCTATTTATTACTTTTTCTAATCTCCATCCAAACACTATCTCAAAATATTTCTCAAAATATTCTTCTCAAAACTCTCAACCAAATACAAAAATTTCACATCTTTTAACAACTTGCCTTATGTTACAAATTCATGAACAAAGGGTGGTTCATAAATCAGTAGCCATGTTTGGCTTCGAGACTGTATTCCTTGGTTTAGTTTACCATTACTTTTTGGTTCCTTTACCAATATTGACGGAGTATGGGAATAAATTTTTCTTCCAACCATTAATGGCTTAAATTGAAAAGCCATCGGGTACTCAAATCAGTAACCATCCGGTGGTTCATTTTTTGGCCATCGGGTACTCAAATTAGTTTTATGTTGAAGATAAATTGGAGAAGAATTTCAATTTGCTGCTGCTATTGGTTGGATTGTAGCTGGCTGTATCTAAAAAAGCAATTTCACTGATCTTGTAGGTTATACATATAGAAGCCAAGGGAGTTTCATCATGGAAAGGATTTCCTATTATATTGTGGATTTCATTTGAGGGATGTGGACGGTCGATTCCACCGGATTTAAAAAGACTTGTATTTTGAAAAGAGTTGCCACCCGGGTCTTTAGAAAATGGTTTAAGACCCGAGAAACCAATTTGAAAACGATTTAGAAAATGATTTAGAAAATAATTTTAAAACCAGAGATTCGTTTTGAATTCGGGAGTCAGGTTACGAACGGGGAAGGGTTTTAAGGCAACCCGCTCGCTCGATTAAAAATCGGTCTTTACTAAACATTTGTGAGATTTTTATAAAACGTTTTAATGCCGATGTTTATTCAAATAAACAAATTATCATGCAAAATAGATAATTAAATATCAAAATGAACAACTAACATGATTAAACAAATAACAGTAAGCATTCAAATGGGGAAAACCATTCTATCAAACTGTTTATGAAAGAAACTGATTTAAAATTTTAGATTTGAAAAAGAGTGTCGTACGGCACACAAAGTGTACCGTGCGATACAAAAAGTATGCCGTGCGGCATTGTTCATGATTCTAACAGTCAAATTTTTAAAAGTGTGCCGTACAACACTCCAAGTGTACGGTGCGGTACAGGAGGAGTGCCATGCGGCACTGTTTCCTTCATAAACAGTTCAAAATTTTGATTTTCGAAAAGAATGAAATTAAGGCAGATTTAAGGCATGAAACTTGGTTAAAAACAGATTATTTTGAATTAAGAAATGACATGTTTTAGTAGAGAATGTTCCTCCTCACTAAATTACCCCGTACAAAGCGATATTTTCACTGTACGATGCAACCTGAAGGTTTATAAACAAAACGGTTTTTACTATAACATGGGTGTACCAAATGCGGAGACAATATTGATGATCATCCCGCACTCAGCGTCCCTCCCCTCAGGGTACCAAAATTGAGAAATTTGGCAAAACGGGATTATACCTCTGGTTTGAACCTCGTGGATTGAAACACTTCTGGAACTCCTGACGCCAACTCCAATATTTTGTGACACTTGCTGACTTGCGCTTCAATGCAACGAAGAAGGTTTCATTCAGGGCTTGAGGGAATTGGTAATGATCAGTGAAGGTTTTGGACCAAAAATAGGGTAATGGGTTACGGGTTGCAACTGGGTAGGTTTTGGAAGTATGGAAATGGTTTCTGGAGCTTGAGTGTAGGTAGAATTTAGAAGGAGCTTTCCATGACTTTTCTCACAATTTTCAGTCCCTCTTCTCCGTTGCAATCGATCGGGATTTTATAGGCGTAACAACCATCTTGATCTCCAAGTTTACTTCATGCCCACACAAAGAAATCATAGCTATTCCATAGTGAGCTGCTGGAAGGTCTCCAAAACAACTTCATGATTGATCAGAGGAATAATCGTCAACATTTTGAGCTGCTGGAAGCTCTGCAAAAGCAGTTTGACGCATGACAGTGCCTGGCGGCACACAAACTGTACCGTATGGTACACCAACTGTGTCGTACGGTAGACTTCCACCGCCAAAGTTCAAAAAGAGTTTTGTACGTGAATGAGGTTGCACTGTTCGTGAGAGATGAGTGTCGTACGACACTGTTGACTTTGTTGACTTGATCCGAGAGGCTTTCCGGTCGTTTCTTTTCATCATCGGGGATAAAAATGTGTACGAGTAGTTTACATTTAGGGTGTCAACAAGGGAGTCAAGTCATGCTGCACTCATCTAAAGATTTTGACGTTTCTGTTGCATTTATGCTCATCTTTAGCTGGCCATTAAGGGAGTTTTTCGGATGGAGAGGGGCACATATCTGCTATGTTGTATTCTTTTCATTTGGGATTCATCTATGGAGTACTTCATATGGGGCAGCTTTGGTTATGTCAGACTTTCACTTTGTGAGTCCAACTGGGTTTATTCATGCTGAATTTATCTACTGCTCTCTCATCGCTAATACTTGAGCTGGAATCTTCCAAGGATATGTCAAGGCTGCTACTTCTACCCAATCTTTGTTCCTGATGTTGGGTTTATCACGCTAGTACTACCTTTCTATACATGTTGCAATTGGGTGGGGTTCCCGTTATCAGATTTTACTATAGTAAGGCAGTTCCCCATCAGCTGGAATCTTCTAAGGATATGTCAAGGCACATGGTATCTTCTATTATGACTGGGCTTGTGGAGTTGTTCTCGCCCATTTCTTGTCTTGGGGATTCTATTTTGTTTTCATTGTTGCTTGATTCGGTGGTTAACTCCTTTGTTAGCCATCAACCCTTTGGGTCTCGAGGGGGAGATGATTGTCGTCAACTGGGGTGCCAACATAGTTGGGTTGTTGCTTCTCGATTTGATGGCTTTCTCTTGTTCTGTTTAATCATTGTAACTTTGTTATGTGATTAATAATTTTTTTTTGCCTTTCAAAAAAAAAATAAAAATGTGTGTGGAGTGACTGGCCTATGACCCGATGGACTGAAACAGTGCCCAACTTGATAAATTTGAAGAAGAATGCTAACATTGAAAGATAATATGATAGACTTTTTACTTTACGCTACGCTCTGATTTTTTTTTTATTTTTTCTTTGTATTGACACAAACACATGCATCGTTATATAGAAACTGTTTTCTGTTTAAAGATTTCGTCCTATTTTTACTGCATATTATATTGTTCTAGAACTCCGCCTGTGACGTTCTTAAAGCCTTATCTTTAGATCTCAGCTGGTCTCAAGCCCGGATAAAGGAAGAGGGTTGTGCGTTAGGTAGCTGACAGCTAGCACATAAAAAGACCCGTGAGAACCTTATGACATGAACCTTAATCATACAACGAGTGAAACCGGGTAAGGCCTTAGGACCAGATGGAATCCCCATTAAAGCCTAGGTGACTTGGGGGTGACTTGGTTGAAAAAATTGTTCAACAAGATTATTTTATCTAGGAGGATGCCCGATGACTGGAGGAGGAGTACCTTAGTATCTATCTACAAGAATAAAGGGGATATTCAAAGTTTCAACAACTATAAAGGTATTAAGTTGATGAGTCATACGATGAAGTTGTGGGAAAGAGTTATTGAGCATCGATTGAGGATGGTGACAACGGTGTCGGAGAAACAGTTTGGATTCATGCCTGGGAGATCAACTAGCTATTCACCTACTAAGGAGATTGGTAGAAAGACACAGGTCAACGAAGAAGGATCTCCATATGATTTTCATAGACCTGGAAAAGGGTTATGATAGGGTGCCTAGAGACATTATATGGTGGGTTATGGAGAGAAAGGGAGTGACTAGAGGCTATATTGACGTGGTCAGAGACATGTATGAAGGTGCAGTCACCGCCATTAGATCACTAGCAGGAGAAACGAGTGAATTTTCCATCACAGTAGGATTGCACCAAGGGTCAGCCTTGAACCCGTACCTTTTCGCGTTAGTTATGGATGAATTGACTAGGCAGATTCAGGAGGATATCCCATGGTGTATGTTGTTTGCAGATGATATTGTCCTTGCAGATGAAATGGCTAGTGGTGTTATTACTAAATTAGAAATTTGGTGGGAAGCATTAGAGTCTAAGGGCTTTCGGATAAGTAGGAGTAAAAATGAGTATATGGTCTGCAAGTTCAGTGATACCAGAAATGCGTATGAGGAAAGAGTGATGATCCAAGATCAGGAGATACCAAAGAGGGACCATTTTAGGTATTTAGGCTCTATTATTAGTCAAGATGAAGAGATTGTAGAAGCTGTAACTCATAGGATCCAAGTGGGGTGGCTCAAGTGGGGAAGCGCTACTGGTGTACTGTGTGACAAGAGGGTACCCACAAAATTGAAAGGAAAATTTGATAGAACTGCCATAAGACCAGCGATGCTTTACGGGACAAAATGTTGGCCTATTAAGAAGCAGTAGGTGAACAATATAAGTGTAGCGGAAATGAGAATGTTGAGGTGGATGTGTGGTAAGAATAGACGAGATAGGATTAGAAATGAAATAGTTCGCGAGATGGTAGGTGTAGCGCCTATAGAGGAGAAGTTAAGGTAAAATAGGCTAAGGTGGTTTGGGCATGTCTATTCTAGACCAGCGGATGCAGTAGTTAAGAGAGTGGATAGGATAGCTTTGGGTAGAAATGCACAAGGGAGGGTAAGACCCAAATTGACATTAGATGCGGTAGTACGGAAATATTTGAGTATACTAAGTTTAAGCGATGAAGCAGAACTTGACAAAGCTCAATGGAGAAAAATGATTCATGTAGCCGACCCCAATTGATTGGGACATAAGGCATGGTTTGGTTTGGTATTATATTGTTCTAGAATTGCTAGTTGGTTTTGGGGTAGTGTTTTGATGGCCATTATCGCTCACGGTGTTGCACTTGTGTAACCCTCGCATAATTCTACGATGTTGCAACTCTGACGTATTATGACAGACTACCGAAATGAACAGAAAGAGTACAACAGCTTGGGAGCTTTTGGAGCTGATCAGGACAGCGCCGAGGCTGACGACCGTTCCATGGAATAGAGAAACCCTAGTTGTGCTTGTAGTGAATAAATGTATTGGCAGGGAGATTTATGTAATTTCCTATATGGAATGTTATTATAAGACTTTATTTATTATTTCTATAATAAATATAACGTTCCCAAAATTAGGGGCGTTACATGTGCACGCACCCTTATGCGTATAGCGAATACTCGACTGACCCCAATCTGCTGTTGAGCCATCTCCAGCTGCTTAACCGCCCTCTGTTTCCTCCCTATACTCTCCTCCTCCGTTAAATCTAACATCTAACAATTGCTCTCCTCCTTGGCTTGAAACAGTGAACTCGGTGATTGGAAATTCAAAAACATCGAAGACGAAGACAGATTGAGATTATTCCAGTGCGGCGGTGGGAGAGAGATATTAAAGTAGGTGGATCGGAGCTATGACGGAATCGACATGGTGGAGCTGGAGCTATGGAGAGAGATATTTAGGGAAGTGAAATTCAAAGGAATCGTGCTGTAGACACCCCAATTTTGAATCCAAAATGCACTCGAGCATTTCCAATGATGAAGTGGACCAATCATGATTACCTGGAACTTGTAAGTTTGACTTGAACTTGACCAAATTAACCAAGCAGCAACCAAAATAACCCAAACCAAACCAAACACTGTTGAACCAAGCCAAGCCAGCAATTTGCCATCAAGCACCCTGAGCGCTCAATCCCCTAGCCTTGAGCGCTCAACCAGGAGGAAGCACCTTGAGCGCTCAAGCCAACGGCTTTGAGCGCTCAACTCTGATCCAGTCAGCAACCTGCAGAATATCTAATCATGAGATTTTCTGCATGGGAGCGTCTGGGGATGATCTGCTACGATCTCTATACGTACATACATCCCACTAACTCCAGAAATACACCAAAAATACTCCCAAAATACCAAAACCCACTCTTTCTCTCTCCTCTCTTCCCTCCCACTCACTCTATAAAATCCACCCTCCACCCCCGGTTTTGGAGGTTAACAATTCTCACACTCTAGCTCCAAAAACTCTCCAAAAATTCGATCATCTCTCTCTCTCTCTAGAAAACCACTCTTCCAACCATCAAAACCACTTGCAAAACCACTCATCAAATCCAGAAATTGAGCCCTTGATCATCAACCAACCTCCCACATTGTCTAATTCGTTCACGATATAGACTAAATCATCCACAATCGTTCATCCCCAAGCCCAGAATCAAGTCCAAACTTCAAACATTTCCGAAAGGTAGTCAAAATGTGACGAATCCATTGTTTTGGTTCATCTGAGGAGGACCAGTGAGTTCAAACAAGTTTTCTGTACTTGGCTTGAACTCACAGAGGTCGAAACATTGTTCAAAAACCTTTTTCAAAACTGCAGTTGAAACGGGGGTTGAGCGCTCAAGCCTTAGGCCTTGAGCGCTCAAACCCAGTTCTGAACAGTTTCTGTTTTGCAAATTTCTGAGTTTTCTTTTGGCTTTGATCATTGTTTAAAGGTTATCTGTGTTCATGTGATTCTCAAAACAGCCTATCTTTATTTCCAAAAACACATGCATGAACATTTATTAACTACATTATGATGATCAAAGATCAATATCTTTGTAAAATCCCATGTTAAATGCAAAACAGTAACTGGATCTTCTTTCTTATTCTTGTTCAAAATGTTTAAGGTCCTGAGAATCATCAATCATCATTTTTAAGTCAGAAAATCAGAGAGCCAGTTTATGGCTTGAGCGCTCAAGGTCATTAACCTGAGCGCTCAAGCTGTTCTTGGGCATTTTGTCAATCGTTTACTACTTCGATGATGGACCATGGTCTGACTTGATGGTGTGTGTGAGTGTTGTTATTTTGATGTTTGGAGTCTGGATTTCACTCTTATTCCTCCATTCAAAAGTATTTTCTTATAAATCTATGGAGATTCTTCTCTCTTCCCATTCCTTTAAGGATCGATTCGTTCGTTTTAACTGTTTTGCTTTGGAAAATGTTTGATCAAGGTCGATCTTGTAAAGAATGAGAAAAGAAGCTGTTGAAAGAAAGTAAAATCACAGAATCCTGGAACTGGACTGAGCGCTCAAGTCAAGGGCCTTGAGCGCTCAAGTTGGTTTCAAGGGTTTGAGCGCTCAAGCCTCTGTCTTTGAGCGCTCAACCCTTATTCTGGAATCCTGATTGCAAAACAGTTTGTTTGGGCCTCTATGTTTGTACTTTCTGGGATTGTTGTACAATTTCTGTAATTTCTCGTTTCTTTGTAAATGTTTGTAATAATTTTGCTTATCATCATCATCATCATTCATATAGATCATGTGCACAAGCATCCACTTTAAATTTATATTTTCATGTTTTCTCGTTGTTTATGTGATTCCCATCCCCGTTTCCTTATTTTCGTGAACAAGTTGAATTTCAAATATTTTCAGAATCCCACGAAATGTCGAGTAGAGACCGGTTCACAGACCGGGCGAGAGGGGTGCCGTAAAACCCTTCCCCTTTCGTAACCAAACCCCCGAATCCGAGAAATCTTTGGTTTTATCAAGATCGGTGAAATTC
>CM029275.1:38119872-38170184 GCA_016920895.1 Vaccinium myrtillus
AAAAGTTCAAAAATCGAAGAAGTGATGGAACCTGGATTTGAACTTCGAGGTGGCACTCAAAATTATTGATATAATATTGCTCCCAAAAACATGTTTGATTCGTCAAATCGAAAATATATAAAGGATATGTTTCTATTTGAACAAATATAAGCTTATTTTCATATATTAAAAGAACTCGTTGATATTTAGTAGCTTACAAGAGAAAAGTAACAAATTCTTTGAAGCAAAATGCACTTATTTAGTTCTCGTTTTACCATACCAGTATTTAATAACCAAGAAGCACAGGTTTAATCATACGTAATAGCCCCAAAAATACATGGGAGGTCAGGACACGGGGGTGGCCTATGCCACCAGACCCCACTTAATAGTTGCGTCCCGTATCAACAAAGTAGTAATCACCTGGTAATAGAGGTCAGAGATTGGTTTCATGTACGATTTCTAAATACGTTGGAATTCATACACGTTGATCCGCTTCCATGCTCAAAGCAGAATCCTTTGGAAAGTAGCTGTAGAGTGTCCCCCACATCACTCGAGCCCAATGTGAATTGAAGTTCTTTGTGCTCAAGTTGGGAGGCACTAGATGTCGAAAAACGAAGGGTCGATATTTTTATTGTAAGAGAGAAAAAACTCACGAAGTTATTTCCCTGCTCTTATGAGATCAAATCCTCTTTGAATGGAGCGTCCTCGATCCTGCAACACAATCAAACTGTCAGAGCACCCTTGCCTCTAGGCGGCAAGGGCCCTCCGATGCTTAAGTTAGTACTGACGAACTGGAAGATAAGCAAAACGAGTGTGTAAGTATGAGAATAGGCTCAAGCATACCTCTTGTGTTTAGGAGTCATGTTCTTATATAGGCGATTATCTTTCACATACATTCCCTGTGGAATTCTTCTCTGTATGGAATCCTTCCAAGCTTAGGATTCTTCCTTATTGGGCAACGTAGTCTGCATGATTCTGGATTCCTTATTCGACAAAGATTCTTGCCAAGATAGCCGCATATTGCTCGTTCGGAGCTTTACCCTACATGGGAGTTCGCTCCTTGTTTGGTATGCTAACTGCCTTTCCATCTCTGAGTAAGATTGTGCTTATCTTCGCAAGCTCAACTAATTCTTGGAATATTTTTTAATATTCCCTCATTTCCTTATCTTCGCAAGGAAAGTCTGTTTCTAGGGTTTATCCCGTGTTGGGTCGTTCCATCTGCATTATCTGACGGGCAGGTAGACTTCAGTCGATATTGGGCTATGGGCTTGGTGGTCGTCTACATACCATTCCATGCCATTTACCCAGTGCATGGGCACGTGGTAGTTTAGACGAGCTTCTTTGTACAATTTCTATGGCTCTGGGAAAACACCCCACACAATTCCTCCCTAGCTTTTGGTCGTCCATGCATATTCGCGCATGACGAGTTGAAGCTAATCGACGAGCAGTTTCTGTTATGTTTATCTTTTCGTACCGTCGTTACGCTTTGTACTGATTCGACTGCCACGTGTCACTGCTACATAGTCTTTCCAAGCGATAAGTCTGTGCCAACAGGCGTGAGCGTAACTTCCAAGGCACATTAGTTTGAATTTTGAGAGGGTATAAGACGTTTGACGTTCCAAACCCTTTTCGTGAAAAGGCGTAAAGAGTTAAACGCTATCATTTTTTATGACGTCACAAAACACTAGTTTGAATTTTGAGAGGGTATAAGACGTTTCCTTAACCCATTTTCTATCTATATTTGTGTTGTTTCGAGAGAGTCCTGTTGAGAGCGCCGTTATCATTGTGTCATTTGAGTTGTCCCCTTTACAGACTTCCCTTTCGTCGGAAAAGATCTTCCCTCCGGCCGTCGTCGGTTGCCTGTAAGTTTCTTGCAACCCTTCTCCGTTCTTCTTGCATAGTCGTTCTAGGGTTTTCTTGCGCCTGCATCGTTTTCCGCCATGGGTAGGTTTAGGAGCCTCTGTGATAATGAGGCACACAAGGAGGCCTTCCCCTGCCGTTACGACGTCCCTGATGACGTTAATCTTGCCCTTGCTCCTCCTGGTGCTGATACCCATGACCAAACAGAGGGTAGGATCCATGTTCCTCTTCTGGCCGTCGTGGAAGGAGGCCTTAGGTTTCCCTTCCAGCCGTTGTTAGTTGAGATTTGCAATACTTGTCGTCTGACCCCCCTCCAACTCTGTCCCAACTTCTACCGTGTGGTCATGGGAGTGGTGGCCCTAAATAGACTTCTGGGCACTAACTTAGGATGGTACAATATCCGCCCACTATATAGCGTCTGCCCCACCACCCATGTAACCTACTATCTCAAGATCTGGGACAAAGAACGTCTTCTGGTGACTGATCTTCCCAATTCCTGTCGTGGGGAGAATGACGATTTTCTCATTGTGACTGGAAACTTCTTGCCCAGGGATGAGGATGGAAACGGCGTGGGGGCTCCTTGCCCCCACACTTTTGGGCGTACACGTCGGTTTTTTCTTTCCTGTCCTTTGTTGATTTCTTTGCCTTGGTAACTTCTTTCATATCGCTTATTTTGTCTGCTTTTTTTGTTTCTATAGTGGAGAACATCAACGAGGGCCATTTGGTGGTGCACGATGGTGTCCATCTCCTTGACATCGAAAGAGTGCTCAAGTTTCCAGGCATTAGGGGTATTGATCCAGAAGGGCTAGATAGGGCTGCACACGTTCTATTGAAGTACAATCCCTCCTACCGTGGTGGTGTCCGTATAAGTGAGGCTTCTTCTTCTGCTGGGCATTGCGTAGGGAAAGAGGTCGTATTGGGGTAAAACGTTCTTCTATTTAGAGGCTTTTTCTTCGTAATCAAGTTATCCACGCTTCTCGTACGAACAATTATCTTCGAATTGACTTTTCTTGTGAAAATATTCAGAGTGAATTGTCTGGAGAGAGTACTAGCAGTGCCCTGTGAGAGACCAACCCCTTGTTACAAACATGCCGAGAGTTGTGCCTAACTTTTCTGACCTTATTACCCTTGATGATGATGAGTCCCCTGTCCAGTTCCTTGATCCTGTGGGTGCCTCTTCTTCGGCTGATGTTGCCTTGGAGAAGAGGCCCAGGGATGAGTTCGTTCCTGATCCCAATCCTCCCAATCAGCGTCGTCGCGTTACCAGGCTTTCTTCTACCCAGCAATCCCCTCCGACTTCTGAGCCTGAGCCTGAGCCTGAGCCTTAATTGGCCATCTGGAACCCTCCTCTGCGTCGTGGCACCCAGCTTGTCCTTGGCACCGATCGACAGTTGTGAAAATGCTGAGGTTGCTTTAGCCGTTGGACGAGTTGTTCTGCTTCCCAAGGATATTGTCGAGAAGGAGGTTGGGTCAAGTTATCTCAAGCTTATGAAGACTGGCTTTCAGCACCATATCAAGGTATGAACTTTGTGATTCTTGTGACATTTTTTCTGTGAGGAATTCTTTCTTCTTAGTTGGCATGTCGTTCTTGTTTTGGCATACTGCAGTCTATGCAGCTCATGTACGTTGCTTGCGACCGTGCTTCCAAGGATA
Source organism: Vaccinium myrtillus (assembly GCA_016920895.1). Classification (NCBI taxonomy): domain Eukaryota; kingdom Viridiplantae; phylum Streptophyta; class Magnoliopsida; order Ericales; family Ericaceae; genus Vaccinium; species Vaccinium myrtillus. The sequence continues at coordinate 38,123,365 of CM029275.1, forward strand.
ACAGGGTCATTACTGGTGCCAATAGGCAGCTGAAGGCTGAGAATGACGAGCTGAAGGTCAGTGTTAATCGTCTGATCAATGCCGACCAGCTGATGACCAATGAGAATGAGAAGTTGAAAGAAGAACTGGCTTCACTGAAGCATCATGTGGGTGAATCTGAGCGTAATTTCAATGATGCTATGGCCAGGTTGGGACTCTTGGAGACAGAGTTGTCCAATGCTCAAAGGAGTAAGGCAAATCTGGAGGCTGAGCTAGCTGTCGTCCAAGCGTCTTCTGACCAGGCTTACAACCAGGAAATGAGTGACACAAAGATGAAGTTCAAGGCCCAGATGCCACAGTTTGAGGACTTGTTCTTTGCTAGAGGCTGGAAAGCGTGTCTGACCAAGCAAGATGTTGACAAACGAGATACAATTTGGACTGAGATTGAATACCCCAGACGTAGGGATGCTACTCCCTAAAGTGTTGCTGTGCCAAACCAGAGTGCAGTTGTTGACCCCAGCCAGAAGGAAGCTGGTGGCAACACATCCGTCCATGACGAGCAGCAGACTGCGCTCCCCTCCTCTGGTGGTGCTGACGGTTCAGGTAACATTTCTGCCACTGTGGTCTATGAGGCCCGTGAAGAGGCCTTGTGCCTATTTGACTTGATTTTATCGTAGCTCTTGACATTCCCTGACTTTTAATGATACTTCAACACAATTTTTGGTCCCGTGCCCTGCGTGGTGATTTGGACAAGTGACCCTGCGTGGTCGTGTTTTTTATACTACAGTAATTACACCCTTCGTGGTGTTTAGGTGGGCTGAAGTTTTGGTAGCTCGTTGACATGACTTTGACTTTACTATGGTAGTTTTGCATGTTCTAGGTACTTGAGTTTGCATCTTTGGTACAACAACTGCTGAATTGTCTGTTTCTCGTACAGGTAGGGAGAGTGCAAGTTTAAGTCTTGCATCTGACTCTTTTTATGTCTTGACTGGTGGTTTGCACCTCAGGCCATCGTTGTATTGAATTGAGATGTATACTTTGGAACCCAGATGTTCCTGCATTTGACCAAAACCGTATAGGACAAACATTTTAGAACCCAGACGTTCCTGCATTTGGTCAGAATTATATAGGATGAGCACTATGGAACCCAGATGTTCCTATATTTGATCAAAATTATATAGAACAAACACTTTGGAACCCAAATGTTCCTGTATGTAATAAAGATTTCATAAGGCAAAAACTTTTGGAACCCAGATGTTCCTGTATGCAAAAAATATTTCATAAGACAAAAACTTTTGGAACCCAAATGTTCCTGCACTTAAACAAGATTGCATAAAAAACTTTGGAACCCAGACGTTTTCCTACATTTTGGTCAGAATTAAATAAGACAAACACCTTGGAACCAAGATGTTCCTGTGTGGAGTATTTTCCAACGGCTACAGAAGACGAACAGAATAGCTCGTCCAGAGCTACCACGTGACATGCACAAGGAAAGTGATACGGAGTAAAGCGCCGACGACCACCGCACCCATAATCCAGTAATAAACCAAATCAGCCCGCTCGTTGGATGGCACAGGTGGTACGGCCCAAAGTGAGATAAACCCTAGCAACAGACTTACTTTGCGAGGATAAGGAAAGGAGGGAATATTCGAAGATATTCCCAGCATCAGTTGATCTTGCGAAGATAAGCACGATCTTACTCAGAGATGGAAAGCCAGTCAACATACTAAACAAGGAGCAAACTCCCATGTAGGGTAAAGCTCCGAACAAGCAATACGCGGCCATCTTGGCAAGAATCCTTATCGAATAAGGAAACGGAATCATGTAGACTACGCTGCCCAATAAGGAAGAATCCTAAGCTTGGAAGGATTCCATACAGAGAAGAATTCCACAAGGAATGTAAATGCAAACTAATCGCCTATATAAGCAGATGACTCCTAAATACTAGAGGTATGCTTAAACCCAGGCTCATACTTACACACTCGTTTCGGTCATCCTCCAGTTCATCAATACTAACTTAGCCATCGGAGGGCCCTTGCCGCCGAGAGGCAGGGGTGCTCTGACGGTTTTCTCGTGCTGCAGGATCAGAGTCGCTCCATCAGAAGAGGATTTGATCTCATTAGAGCAAGGAAATAACTTCGTGAGTTTTCCCCTCTTACAGTTCCTGTACTTGATCAATTTTGTATAGGGCAAACAACATAGGCTGTTAGGTTTAGATATATTCAGATCTATCCTTGGATGAGCTTAGGCTTTTTCATGCTTAATCATAGGCGAGCTTAGACATATTCGCGCCTAATCATGGACGAGGTCATAGACGAGTTTAGGCATATTCGCGCCTAACCGTGGACGAGGCCACGCGGTGCAATATTCTCTGCAAGGTCTAGGCATGTTCGCGCCTAACCATGGGCAATTTTTAGGCATATTCGCGCCTAATCGTGGACGAGGCCACGGGGTGCAATATTCGCTACAAGGTCTAGGCATGTTCGCGCCTAACCATGGACAAGTTTTAGGCATATTCGCGCCTAACCGTGGACGAGGCCACAGAGTGCAATATTCGATGCACATTGGTTGACTGAGTCTATCATGCCCCCAATACGGGGTTTGCTCGTACAGTTAAAGCTCATATTTACTCAAAGTGAATTAATGCACAAAATTTCAAAAGGGCAAAAGATGGTTTTATTCTCAACCACAATAGTCTTGCTACTTTATTCTCAATAAAGGTAGAAGAGTTAACTTTGACCATAAAATCTTACTTAGCCTTTCAGGGCATTTTTTAAAAACGAAAGAGAAAAGTAAGAATAGTTAAGGAAAAATTTTCCTAAGGTTCCAAGGGCGGGGGACCGGATTCCCATCCAGATCTGCAAGTCTGTATGCTGCCAACACCTGCTATGCCAACCACTTTGTAAGGTCCTTCCCAGTTTGGCCCAAGCTTTTTGTCTGATGCCTTTTTGGTATTCCCTACCACTTTTCTCATCACGAGATCCCCTATTCCGAACTCGCGGGGGTGGACTTTCTTGTTGTAAGTCTTGCAAAATTGTTGCTGGTAGGCTGCCAATATGACCAGAGCCCTTTCTCGTCGTTCCTCTACAAGAACCAAATTTGTTGCCAATGGTCGGTTGTTCCCACCAGCTTCCACCAAACACCATTTTGTTCGTTGGTAACCCTACTTCGAGGGGAATCACAGCCTCAGTGCCATATGCTAAGGAGTATGGAGTTTCTCCAGTTGAACGTCTTGGTGTAGTTCTGAAAGCCCCCAACACTATTGGGAGCTTGTCCGGCCTGCTCCCCTTCTTTTTCTCCAATCTTCGCTTAATCCCTTTGAGGATTGTTTTGTTGGAGGCCTCTGCTTGTCCGTTACTCTGAGGATATGCCGGTGTGGAGTAGTAATTCCGTATCCCGTGTTGGGCTCAAAAAGCTTCAAACTTTGGCCCAAATTGTGCTCCATTATCTGAAATTATGCAGTAGGGCACCCCAAACCTTGTTATGATGTTTTGCCAAACAAACTTCTCCACATTATTCTCAGTGATCTTTGCAAGCGGTTCTGCTTCAATCCACTTGGTGAAATAGTCAGTTCCCATCAGCAGGAACTTCCTTTTGCCAGTTGCCATGGGCAAAGGCCCTATGATATCTGTAGGATAGGTTCTTGGTATGAGTTAAATAATCTTTAACTTGGAGAGGCAAACAATAACTAATGATTGAACGAGAACAGGAGAGTGTGTAAAGGGGTAAAGAATTAGGCCAAATACACAAAGAGAAAAGGCAGCAGTACTCCTTTCATTCTCCTTAGATCAATATCATCCTAATGTCACAGCTCTAGGAGGGAAATATGAATCCGCGAGCACCAGCAAGAACAATGTTCTTGTTTCCAGAGCTCTGAATTACTTTCTCTCTCTAAGGTTTCCGTGCTTTTTGGGGATGGATCAATCTATATATATGAATTAATGAAAGAATGTCTCATATTTATAAGGGTCTGCACCCAATCATTGGGCTGCAGAAATTTCCCCAATAATATGATGACAAGTGCTCTCTTCGTATATCTGGGTAACGCGGGTGACATCACTGGCCGTTAGGAAGATTCCCATGGCTTATCCAGTGCACGCCATTCCATCGCGACGATCCTTAATCCTTTAAGCCACCAAGCCACTTGTATCTCCCTTATTCCCGCGGTGATAGGCATGGTCGTGAGCCCTTTGGCTCGCGCCAAAACCTTACTCGAGACTTGTAACGACTTCCCTACCCCTGCCTTATGGCCAGGTGTAGTCGCGAGCTCAATACGCGTGTTCGTGTAAGGATGACTCCTTCCCGTCGCGCCAATTCCCTTTACTGAGGGTATCGCGACGGGCAAATTCCCACTAGATGGGGGTTCCCTTGCTCAGGGTATCCCTTACATAGGGTATCTGTAATTCCGTCCTGTTCTTCCACGAGGCTATCACCTTCACAGTGGGGTTTTACCTTAGTCATTATTTTATGTTGATATGTGACGTGTCTATTGTGACTTTATTCGCCACGTGGCCAGTCGTTATAGGTCGGCCAACTACCTCGTCATCCAACTCGCTGACCTATCCTACATATGCCCCTCGCGCGAGCGTGATCCTGCGGCGCGTGGTCCTTTCAACGCTCTATCGCGCACGTGCGACGTCAATGAAGTCCGTCGTTTTAGCATTTCCCTCCAAAAGGTGGTTGTTCCCAATTTTTGAAGTTTTGCAGGCCGATTGGACTGCTGGTGCCATTTTGACCGTTCATTACTCCGTTGATGGTAGTGGGGCTATGCCAAATACCCTTTGAAAGAGGGGATAGAGTTTTTTACTTCTCTCAGAATTTTTTCGTGTTTATCTCGGAAAAATCCCAAGTCTCCAACTTTTCTCCTCTTTCTACTACTCCAGATTTCTATGAAACCCAAGTCTTCACTTAGAATCCTTCATGGCTAGAACTAGAAGGTCAGAACCTGATACTGAGGTTCTGCTAACAAAGACATCACTGCCTCCTGCTAGTGAATGAAGAAGGGCTCCATATCTGAGGCCCAAGGGTGATGTTTTCTGGGCTAACGTGCAGAATTTTGTTCCCATCTGTGGCGATCCCAAGGCCCAGTACATTCTATTTTCTGATGAGTCCAGCGCTTCAGAGGCAGATATGGTCGATCCTTCTTCATTGGTACGTCTGAGGATCGAGAGGGTTGATTTCACTTTTTATCAAGTTCAGTATAGGGCCAGCGTTCAACCCCCAAAGGACTGGGGCGACTGGGTATCCACGATCCTTGGCAAGAGGGAGCATAGAAAGATTCTTGACAAGGTGGGTTTGCTGAAGGCTGTACGCCTCTCGCGAGATCTCTCAATGAGCCGCCCTCAGCGATCTAGATTTTGCGGTATCTCGCTGGAGCACAACCAGCCATACCTTCATTTTTCCTTTCGGGGAGGTTGGGCTTACTCTCCTTGACACAGAAACCCTTGAGTTCATAGAGGGGGAGTTCAAGGTAGCTGGCGAGTACGGCTCCCGCTATGACAACGCGGGGAAGCTCCGCGATCCCCCAAAGGCCAACAAGACTACTTGGGGGTCCTGACAGTGGTTCTGGTTCCGCGACGTCGACCCTGTCGAAGTGGATGGGGTGCTCGCGATGACAATGAGTCCTCACCATGAAGGCCTGCTATCTCTAACGGCCTTCCTTGTTCAGTTTCTATATCTCTTCCTTTTTCCAGACCTTCCACACGAGGGTCCCCGTCGCGAGATGATCCCTCTCGCAACCACTCTTGCACTAGAGAAGAGGCTCCTTCTGGGTCCCATGTTCCTGGGACATTTTTATCATCAGATGGATCGCACCGTGCAGGATTTTGAGCCGTCCATGGGGAGGTATGAGATCACTTCTATGATCCATATCTCCTTCTTGCTCGGTTTCTTCTACGAGCACTTTCCAGCAGTTGCCCCTTCTGCCCGCGAGCTCCCTCCTTTGAAGACTGTTGAGGAGAGGAACGCTGCTGCTGGGAAAATCATCCGTAACAGCAAAGGCATGCCCCTACTAAGGTTTACAAGCGACAGACTGCCTAGGATTATGAGGTGGCGTCGGACTTCTTCAGGCTAACTATTCGAGGATTGGTGCGACGAGGTGACCTCCTTCAACCCGCGTCCCTATCAGAAAAACGTCGATGGTGCCATAGGTCCCTCAGTTTTCACGGAGGACGTTGTTGAAAATTTTCAGAATAAAAACATTCGATCCCACAAGTTGGATTTTCTCACATGGGTAACTCCCAGCTACCTCCCAACTCCGTCCGTCGAGGGCCCTATCCTGGTATTGTATCGAGGGGATAAGCTTCAACTTCAGTTTGGGTATGACCAATGCGTCCCTCGCGAGCCTCCTTCTCCCCCTAAAGACTTCTTCACTGGATTCGCAGACTCTTGAAGATGTTCAACCACGAGCTTACTGCAAACTATGGGGGTGATGGGATTATTCCTAGCTCCTTGCGCAGGGAAGCCTTTACCCTAGAGAACAGGGTGCATTGGGCAAGAAATCTTCAATCCTTTTCGGATTTTGTCCGGACCCGAGCGGTGGTGCCCCCTGCGGATCCCATCTTGAAAAAGGACCTGACCCTGCGTACTTTTAAGCCGGGGAAGAACTCCGGTTGGCGTGGTCCCCAATCGTGCTGGGTTAAGGGGTCCATGGCTCCTCTGGACGTGATCAACGCCATCCCCATTCAAAAGATTCGTCCCGCAGATCAAATGATTGCTCCTACACCTCGTCATTCTACCGCTCGCGAGAAAAGGAAAGCTAAGGACACTACTCCTCGACAAATAGAGCAGGCTCCCAAAAGAGCAAGGGTGACATCTCTTTGCTTACTTGCTTCTTGCTCATCCCTTATTACCTTATGTTTTACTGACTTGTCGTTGTTTTTGACCTTTAGGGTCCTTCGCGGAGGGGTCGTGTCACGACAGAATCTTCTCTCTTCTTCACGGAGCCCTTATCCCAGGTTGAACCATTAATTCGAATTGATCAAGGTGATGCCCCATCTTATTTTATTTTTTTTTAGCGTACAAACTTGCACCTTCACCTCTGTTTTGTGCACTCAGAAACTCTTGCTCTCTTAATCCAGGAGAGGGGGCTCAAATGTCTAAAACCGTTGCGGCTACTGAAGAGGACGTACCTCTCGCAGACCTCCCTCTACGCGATGTGCCTGAATCAGCTTCTTCCGATATTCCCCCTTCAGAGGAAGCTTCAAAAGGAGTTGCATCTGAGAAGGAAGGGGCTGCCTCAAGTCTTGCTGAGGAACAAGGTCAAGACTCGTCGGATGTTGATGAGTTCAATGCTATGGATATCGCGAGCGACATCGCGAAGGAAGTTGTGAAGGAGGTTGACCTTAATGGAAGAATTGTTCCACATTCTCGAGGACATCTCAATGGACGGATATGCCGAAAAACCCCGGATACGGAGCTTCGGGTGAAATTTTGCAACTTTTTTCGCGACTTCTCGAGATATTCACTTCAAGCAAGCATTGTTGCATACATTCGGGATTTATTGGATCAATCAAGTCAAGACATCTAGCTACGGGGCGTTGTTACTCTAAAACTCCTCTCTCTCATCATTTTTCCAGTTCTTCCCACAAAAAGCCGAAAGTGTCCGGTTCTAACCCTTTCCAAGTTTCAAACTCATGTACATTTCATTTCCCCACAGTGTCTCGTGTCATACATTCTCAGTGCTAGGTTTGGTTTTTAAGATTCAAGGCTTTGTTAATGTAAGTCATTCTACATAACAGAAATGCGAGTTTTTTTTTTATAAATACCAAAACGATATCCATGTCATAAGTAATAATGTGCATCTATCCAGGGGCAAAACAGGCCCGACATCATCAAAACTACTACCACGACACGCAGGCCGTATCCATGAAAAGAAAGAAAGGAATGGGCAAACAGGCGCCCAAATCAAAAAGCAGGCACGCAGGCCTGTCCTGCCTACTCAAGCACGAGGCCTCTTCTGCGAACGTGGCATGAGCCCCTCAGACTCAGAAGGACCCGTGTCCTCCTCCTCACTGCTCTCTGCCTCCCTGAAAGACCATCGTGACGGTGGAGCCGAACTCCTTGGTGCACTCCCTCCCGGCCTATCAACAGAAGGCTAACGACCTCGAAGTACTCTGTCAGAAGGAGGAGTCATGGGACCACCACCAGCTTGCTTCATCAACGGCCTCCTGCGCTCAGTCCTCGGAGGTGGAGACATACTCTGTACAAAGCAAAGAAATTCCATCAGTATACAAGATTGATATACAAGTTTGAAAGCACACAGTTCAAATAACAAAGCATGAAGATTACCTAAGAGCTCCCTCTGCCAGGAAAAGGGCTACGACCAACTCTATGCCCTCCTCCCCTGCTGGGTCCGCTAGCTCCCCTACTAGCACCTCTCGCAGCCCTGCCTGCACCTACACTACCAGCTCCGGCTGCACCACCTCTCTCAGCCCCCCGGGCACCTCTGCCTCTGGCACCACCGCCTCTGTCAGCGCCTCAGCCTCTATCACCGCCTCGACCTCTCTCAGCACCACCACCACCACGGGCTCGGCCTCCAACTCCCCGAGCTCTGCTACCACAGTCTGGGCCACCTCTGCCAGGACCACCCTCTCTGAAAACCACTCCCGGGTCAGCCCGAGGGCGCACGTCAGGGACGTCACCTATCATCAGCCGGCGTACTAAAGCCTCCAAGTCCAAGTTCAGCTGATAGGACTCTAACGCCCAGCTGGCAGGAATCTGCAAAACAACGACAACATTGCTCAGGTATTTTCTATAATGTTTAAAGGGAATGCAAACTGAAAATGTGTTTTCTTTTACAGGTTACCTGAACAGAAGTAAGGTCCAGTGGAGGCGCAACACGAGGAACCTCCAACACTCCCATCATCCCTCCAGGCGTCTACACCTCTATCTCTCTCCTCAGCACTGGCAAGGCCATCTCCATGGCCGCTATACGAGTCTCCATGTCTAAGAAGCTAGCCAGGTGGCCGACTTGAAAGCTCTCATAGTCTGGAGAACTGCTGAAAGGAAGCACGGTGTCCAGCATAGTGTATCTCTCTACCTCAGCACATGTGTACTCATTAGTCCGCTGTACGCCAGGGGGGTATACTCCCCGGTATCCTGAAATGCGCCAACCTGCGGGACTGACGAGGCACCCTCTCTCCCAAGTACCACTACCATTCGTGCAGGACTCCAAAAGAAGCCGCCCCCGTGTCAACTCCCTGCTCCTCTCCAGGTACTGGTCAGTCACTGCATCCTAGGCATGCCATCTCACCTGCAAGGAAACTCAATCTCTTCAGAAAAGTTGAAAGCAAAACAGAAAGCTCAAGAGCAACATAGAATTCAAAGACATACCGTGCTACCATCAGTTTGGTCCAAGAAACGACGGAAGTCATTCACTCTTCCTGCATGTACACTGCCGCCACGGTGCTCTCAGTCCCACTTTGCTGCTCGGGGGATCACCTCCTCATTTTCATGACTATTCGCCGATGGATACATCCCCAACATCTCATAGGCCCACACCTGCATGATTAAAGGGTATCAACAACAAACTACAATATCTCAAGAATTTGAAAGAAAGCATGTAAAGTTTTTACCTCAAACACTCTCCAAAAGCCACCAAGGCTTGTCCTAACTCCGCGACTGACGGCACCTAAGAAATAGTAAAGGGTACAAAGAGCAGCACCTCCATAGTCCAAGCTCGCCACTCTGCTCAAGTCTGCCAGTGCCGGGAGCCAACCCAGGTGAACCTCACTCCGCCTGTTCGGAAACAGGGACACACCAAAAAAGTACAACAAGTAAGCTCTAGCCATCTGAGCTACCTCTGTCGGCGACTCTGGCTCGTGGTCCCACAAGGCCGGCAAGTGGTCACATCTCACCATAGGCTCTCCATCGCCTATCTCTCTCCCCAGAAAGTGCCTGATAGCCGCGCTGTCTCTGTATAGCCCTGAGTCAAACAGGACCGGCTCACCACCTACTCTCAAACTTGTAATCGCCGAGAAGTCCAATGGCGTCACTGTCATCTTAGTAAACCTCAAGTGGAAAGTGTTGGTGGTGTCCCACCAACGCTCGATCAGAGCTCTCAACAACCTGCGGTCCGCCCGCGTCGGCACCAGAAGCCGAATAAAATCCATGAAGCCCGTGCCCTCAATAACCTCTCTCACTGCCCCTGGCAAGCCCCGGAAGCGCTCCAAGGAATCTGACGAACCTCCGTAGACCGACAAAGAGGCATTTCTCTGTTTCAAGTAAACAAATGCAAGTTTTTCAAACAACAACAATGGAAAGCATGCATATACAGGAATTCAAGACAAGTACGATGGTCGAATGCAACAACTAAAGTACATACCAGTGGACGTGCCGAAATATGGGTCTCCGGATCCCTCAGCAAAGTGGTCTCATCATAGAACAAGTGTACTGGGGAGTACACGTCAGACCCCAGCAGTATAAAGAAGTGCACCCGTGGCACGTAAGTCTCAGGATCGAACGGGGGCCTCACCCTCTGAGCTCTCTCTACCTTGTCACCAGAGACACATGCGCTCCCTCTCCTGCAGCCTTGGCCTCAGCCTCTCTCTGTCTCTCCTCAAGGAACATGTCCTGAACATGCTCAGGCACTCCCTCCTCAGCCAGAGCCGCAGCAAAAGTCGGATCCTCCTGAAGGGTCCGTGCCAAGTCCTCGTCTCTCACTCCCTCCAGCGTATCAGCCATAGTATAACCAGGAGTCCGGGAAGAACCAACTACAGCAGGAACAACCGGTGGGTCTAGAGCACCAAATTCCATCTCCTCTCCCGAGCCTCCTTTACTATCACTTTCTCCTTCCCCAGACCCCTCCTCGCCACTAGGATGACAACTGACGTCTGCACTCCTCCAATGGGCACCTCAATAACCAAAGAAGCACTCAGAAGGTCACTGGGCACCAAGCTTTCCTGAGAACCCGTATCTACACCCTCCCCAGGGGATCTCTGCTCAACCATCACGTGCACGCCCCCAATGTCCATCTCCACCTCAGAAGCCTAGGCACCCGTGTCCTGCACATCAATATCCATGGCCCCAGAGCCACTCTCGCCACCCTACATGGCGACGTCACTGCTTCCCTCAGGCCGATCGGCAATGACCCCACTCGCTGGGATCTCATCTACCACCACGGCATCAAAACCGCCCCCAATCGGATTGTGGGTCTCAACCATTCCGGCAGAAACATCACCCGGCACCACTGCATGTGGCTCACCGCCGCTGGATTCCGCCATACAAACCTCGGTCTCGACCGTACATGTCTCGGCCTCCGCCGTACGGGACACTTCACCCCCAATCGACATCGCACGGTGCTCGAAACCATCAGAACCCACCATGGCCGCACCGGTTTCAGTCAAAGACGGGTCACCCATGGTCGATTTGGTCGCTACACTCTCTCTCCTTTGAACCGATGATGGACCCTCCTCATCGGATGACGACGACGACGATCTACTGCTCGGACTTGCCATGAGTTTGAGTCGCAAGATTTCGATCGGGAATTTCAGGAAGAAAGAAAAGATTTCTGGCAATGGGAAGTTCGGTTTTGGCAAAGGAATATAACTGATTGAAGTATTTTTGAACAAAAAAATGTAGAAGACGGAAGGATTTGGCGGTTACACGACCGGTCTCGGCAAAAATGCCACTTACACCGTGCGGTGCGGCAAAATGAACCGCGCGGTGTACATACCTACGCCGTACGGTATGGTTCTCCTTTTTTTTACAAAATTACACTTTCCCCTTTCACTTTCTTATATTTTCAGAAAAACCCACCAATTCTGACATTTATCAAATTGAAATTTTTAAAGTCCTCTACGGCAAATATTTTCTCAAAACTTCTAAGTCCTCGACGGCAAATATTTTCTCAAAATTTTTAAGTCCTCTACGGCAATTAAATTTTTAAAGTCCTCTATGGAAAATGTTTTCTCAAAATTTCTAAGTCCTCTACGGCAATTAAATTCTAAAAGTCCTCTACGGCAAATGTTTTTTCAAAATTTTTAAGTCCTCTACGGCAATTAAATTCTTAAAGTCCTCTAGGGCAAATGGTTTCTCAAAATTTTCAAGTCCTCTACGGCAATTAAATTTTTAAAGTCCTCTACGGCCAATGTTTTCTCAAAATTTTTAAGTCCTCTACGACAATTAAATTTTTAAAGTCCTCTACGGCAAATGTTTTCTCAAAATTTTTAAGTCCTCTATGGCAATTAAATTTTTAAAGTCCTCTACGGCAAATGTTTTCTCAAAATTTCTAAGTCCTCTACGGCAATTAAATTCTTAAAGTCCTCTACGGCAAATGTTTTCTCAAAAATTTTAAGTCCTCTATGGCAATTAAAATTTTAAAGTCCTCTACGGCAAATGTTTTCTCAAAATTTTTAAGTCCTCTATGGCGATTAAATTTTTAAAGTCCTCTACGGAGATTATTTTTCCGCAATCATTGAATTATTTTTAACGGCTTTCAGGGCCTCTAAATTTTTAACAGTTGCTTTGGGCCTCCGAAATACTTCTTTCACTGTTTGCAAACATCATTCGTTTTTCCCTCGTTGAAAAATGAGGCGCCAACTTTTTCATGACGGCCCCGACGAACTACAATTGGTCTGATCCTCTCAAACGAGGTACGTAGGAAGCTCTGAGCTCGACCACAATTTTCTGTTTTATTGTTTTTTGGCACGGTTTGTTCAAATTGGGATGTCCGAATCTTCTAGCACAACTTGCACCAACGTGATGGTGACCAAGCCGTGTCGAAGAGGGGCAACTGTAGACACCCCAATTTTGATGACTTGTGCATCCCGCAATGATGAGAAGAATGCGCGAAATGTACCTTGGAACGGATACTTGAGTCGGATGGATCAAAAGAGCCAAAAACCCAAAACCAGTTGAACCGTATGGCCTGAAACCCATAACCATACGGCTTGAAACTCCGTTTGCACCGTGCGGTGTTACCATGTGCACGGTACGACATACCTTTCACGCCGTACGACACCCTTGTCCCATCAACAGGATTCCCGCATTTGCTTCCGAGCAATGATGCGATGCTGTAATGATATGATTCCTGGCGTACAGGAATCACCCTAATCATGAGATCGTCCGATGCTTCGTTTATATAAGCCGTGAGAAGGGAAGGCCGAAAGAGATTCACAAATTCTCAGTAAAAAAATTTCTCTCGAAGCAGAATTGCCGTTTTCTTCGTTACACTTTCAAAATCATTTCTAATCTCAAAATTACACCGCCTTTGTCTTCATAAACCTACAACTACAATTCCCCGATCCTCAAGTCGATCCCTTTGAAAGTTCGTAGTCTTAATCGAGCAAACCCAGAGGTATACATTCGCATTCGAACAACAATCTTCTGAGGGGGATTTCCACCGGGCTCGAGGAGAGCTCTGTAGCTCTTCCTCGAGTCCAAACGGAGACGTTCCAATAAGGTTCGAGCCTCTCGGGTAAGCATCACGCGATATTATCCATTGTCGCGGGATGCCGACCCTGAAAATGAGGTACATTCCTTCATCAAAACCATTTTTCAAACCCACTTTTATCAATGAATAACATGGTTTTTGCATAAAAACAGAGATTGGTTTCAATCGGACAAAATGGAATTTTTTTTGAAAAACATAACTCACAGAGGCATCGTACAGCACCCAAGGTGCACTGTGCGGCATGGTTTTGGATGTCGTACAGCATCTCTGGAAAAATATTTGATTTGCTCTGTTTTCTGAAATCCGATGCTCTATTTTCATAAAAACCAGAGAGGTTTAATTACAGTTTACCCCCTTTACTTCGTGTTTTTGCATTTATACCCCCTCTTGGTTGATTTTCTCGCGTTTATATACTTGATTGTGTGTTGTTTGAATTGTTATTGTTATTTATTTCTTTTAAGCATGTTATTATTTGATACATTGTTTATGTGAAATAAAGTTTCTCGATAAAATCTTTCAAAGGATAATCCCACAAAGATTTAGTAAAGATCGGAAAGTTCCGAGCACGCGGGGTGCATTTTTTGAACAAAACCTTCCCCGCGGGTAACCTGGCTCCCGAACCCAAATCTCTATTTTTCGCAGATCAAACCCCTTTTTCAGCGGCACAAGAGTCATTATTTTTCTAAACGGTTTCTCGGGTACCTAACATTTTCCAAAAATTAAACCCCGGGTAGCAACTCTAAATTTTTTCTTTTTCCCGGATCGCCCTTTTTCACAAATACAACAAAAACGCGTGGGCGGGCCCGTGACCGACGTCCACAGGGTGTCTACAGTTGCCCCTCTTTGACGAGACTTGACATCATTGATTTGATGCGAGTATCGTTAAAGACCTTGATAGCCCAATCTACAACCCAAGAATTTCCTAAGCCACAAACTCAAACATTGAAATCATGTGGTCGTGCTCGATGAGCTGCCTACGTACCCTGTTGTAGGGATCAGACCAGCGTAGTTCTTCAAGGCATAAGCAAACAAGTTCAACGGGTTTTCCTGGCCCACTAAATAATCAACACAGGAATCAACGAGTTTTCCTGGCTTGTGAAACATTAAGCAAAATCGTCATCACATGGATCAACAAGTTTTCCTGGCTCGTGAAAGGCTAAACAACACCAACGAGATCATGCGAGTCAACGAGCCTTCCTGGGTCGTGAAATGCCAAACAATGCAAATGAGATCATGCAAATCAATGAGCCTTCCCGGGTCGTGAAACTCTAAACAAACACATGGAGAAATCACTCAATGGGTTTTCCTGGCCCATAAGACTATTGACTTGGTGCGCCAGCTAGGCAGCTAAACATGATTTAATGCATCAGCTAGGTGGCTAGAATGATTGAATGATGATTGAATGCGCCAGCTAGGCGGCTACAACATGTTATAATTCTATCTCTGAATTGATTGAAAAGATTATCCCAAATGATATGATTGAAAATGTGACCATTTCTAGTCTTGAACTTGAATTTGAAGTGACCATCTCTGGTCGTGAAATTGATTTTGAAGGTGACCATTTCTGGTCTTGAAATTGAATTTGATAGTAAAGTTTTCACTCAGGACAGTTGATTGAAAAGAACTACCGCATAGGGCGATTGATTTAAAAGTTGTCCCATAATACATTGATTGAGAAACTATTGAAAAACTGTCCCGCAGGACGATTTATTGAAAAACTGTCCCGCAAGATGATTAATTTAAAAGTTGTCTTGCAGGATGATTGATTTGGAAAACTATCCTGCAGGACGATTATGTGAGACTCATCCATCGACACTCGACGACAACAACGATAACATTCCTTCTTTAAAAAGTAGGAGGCTCAATGGGGTGGCTTTTTTACTTTATTGTCTTTCCTTTTGGCCTGGGTTTGAATTTGAGCTTGGCAGGGCTTTTGGGCTTTTAAATTGGTTTGGGGCTTTAGGCTCCTATGCCCAAGTCTTGGATTTGGGCGTATGCGTCCCCCAGTAGTTGGCATCAGGCTGACATGCCCCAATTTTGAGTTGACGTGCCTCCACAAATGACTCACCTCAATTCTGATTCTTTTTCTTGGCTCTGCTGATGGTTTTGGTAACCAATTGACCATGTACCCAAACACGGGTTCTTTGATGCATTAAAATCATTTCCACGAGTCAAGGATTGACAAGACTAAGACGACATGATTGACCTCTTGATAAAGAGGTTGATTTTTACAAGGCCGAGGAATTTGATCAGCCTTTTGGACAAATGAGTGGACATCGATAAGACTGACAAGGCCAAGGCATTTGATCGACCTTTTTGACAAGGGGTTGGATTTTAATAGACATGGCAAGAGGGATTTAGTTGACCATGTTTCCTCGACGGACAGAAGCAACTATGTGAATGACTGGACTGGGGTGCCCCGAGTGGGCGAAGGTCAATAGGGAAGAACGTGTTGAGTCTAACGATATGGAAGACTACACTGACCCAAAGTTCTGAAAGATGGCAAACATGCCTCACCATTGATGTCGAAATTGTTGTGATAAAATTGGATTTTGATTTTGAGATTGTTTCACTCCATCAAGTGATGTTCATTCAAATCTACTATTTTATCAAAACACAAGATTTCTTATCATGAAACCCATGCCACAGGTTGTTGATGATGCCTCATTGATTTTCCCCCAAAATGCCCCAGTTTAGAGGGTTGCTGATGAAGACCCTTTACTATGGCCCAGTTTAGCTTTTGCTTTGTATGACGCCAATGTTTGCACAATGCTTTGACTTTTCACTTTCAAAGAATATTACATTGTTCCCGGTTGACTTTGGTTCTCACTATCAAGTTGCGCTCCCCAATCTAAAAGGACTTCATCCGGTTATAACGGGGCCAAGGCTTAGGCTTAACAAAGAAAGAGTAGAGGGCTCAAAAATTTCATTTCTATTGGGTTATCAAAGCTAGCAGCTATCTTCAACTTTTTGTGCCCTTTTGCTTCTGATAGGTGCTTTCTTTTCATTTGATCTTTCTATTTCATCTATTCAATGCTTTTCATCTTGTTGTGCCCATGTGTTTGACATTTTCACATGCGTTTATCAGTTTGGCACTTTCATTCTTGAGATGCCTTGAATTTTTACACGCCTACATCTTTAACAATTTTCATTCTTTCCTTTTGCCCCAGTGTGGGGGATAGCTGCCTAGCTGGGTTCTTTTTCAAAGAAGTTGATTTAGGCTCAAAGGGGCTTGCAATGGATATTTGTGTGGGGAATCAACAAAGAATGCATTTCTTCATTTTGAATTGCACAACTTGATAAGGAAAACTCATGCTTGCTCTAACTTTTTCCTAGATCTCATTTTGAAGTTTGATCTAGCAAGTTTTTTGCCTTAACTTTTTCCTAGGCCTTTTCTGTGTCAAAGCATTACTTCTTGATGGCGCCGGGGAATGGTCCCTTAAAAATCCTCCTTGTGCAGGGCCAGGGCTCAATCAAAATTCATCTCGTGTTTCGAAGTGATTATCATGTTTCTCAAATGATGGTAGAAAACAATTCCAAGGTTTATGATTGACAATTTCAACACAACAACATGACATTTAATTTTGATGGTTGCGACCGAACCACCAAGGGCTGCCTACGTATCCCTTTGCAAGGAATCAGGTCGTGCGTAGTTCGGGACTACAAAGTTGACTTTTTATTTATTTATTTGATAACAACAATAACAAGACATTACAAACTCGACTATGCAAATATATAGACAAGAAAGCAAAAACATAAACAGACTCGAAGTACAACTGACTCAATCAGAAGCGAAAATTTAACTCGACACTTGAAAACTTCCAAGACTCATGGAAGATTGGACTACTGCATGGCCATTGATGGTTCATTGGTTCGGCGAGGTATTCAGTTTCGCCAGTGGAGTAGAGATGGATCTGTTGTTAATGAGATCTTGAATCTTGTGGTGGAGGCAATGACACTCATCGGTAGCATGACTAGGCATTTGATGGAAGGCACTGAAGGCATTTGGGTTGTCGTAGGCTGGGAGCTTTTGAGGCAAAGGAGTTGGAGAGAGTGGTTTGAGAAGATCGGCTTCATGGAGTTCTTTATACACAAGGATAGGGGTGTGGAGAATTGTGAGAAGGTTCTTTGTGATTTTTTAGTGTGGTTGGTTTGGACTGTGATTTTGTTGATGGGTGCTACTTGGTTGGAGTTGTGTTTTGTGGAGTTGGATGAGGTGTTTGCATATAGGGTTTCGTTATCCCCGAAGTTGTTGTTCTTGGTTTTTGGAGTGGGGTCATCTTTTTCTAGAATGCCGTCCCGTATTGCTTCCTCAATTGCTGACCCAGCTTCAAAGTACATCTCAAACTCCAAGGCTTGCGCCGTCACCATGTGTTTAGCTAGGTCAGGTTGTAAATTCCGGATTATGATCCTCATTTGATCTTTGTCGCTAGGACGATCAGTCATTTGCGCTACTTTTGCTCTCCATCTCTTCACAAAGTCCGCAAATGACTCATTCTCCTTCATCTTGATGCTTTCAAGTTCACGTGTGGTCACCTTGAGCTGGACGTCATATTCATACTACTTAATAAAAGCGGCTGCCATATCTTCCCACATCCTCCTTTTAGAACTGTCAAGTGAAAGGAGCCACTGGAGCGCAAGCCCTATGAGGGTTTGGTGAAACATCTGGGCCATGATAGGCTTGTCAACATTTTGAAGTGAGAGGGAGCTTACATACGCCTGAATGTGTCCCTTGGGATTCCCAATTCCGTCAAACTTTTCAAAATCTACCGGCTTGAATTTCTCGGGGAGTTTAGCATCCAGGAAAAGACGAAGCTTATCTATATCAAACCAGGTGATTGCCAGTTTTTCATTCTTAGCAACAGACTCCTCAAGTTTGGAAATTTTGGCAAACATCTCAGCCATTTAAGGATTTTTCAGGTGGTTGCTCTTGACGGTCATCATTAGGAATTTCTTGGTTTTGGGCCCACCTTCGGGGGTCTGAGGTTGGGGTGGAGGCAGCCGGCTTTGGATGTTCACCATTATCGCCATGAGTTGGGCAATTTGGGTGTATATTCGGGCTTTCACATCCCGTATCTCTTTCCTTATTTGTTCCATCTCGCTTGGGGGATCTTGTTCCTGATCTGCCGACATTCCAGTTTAAGATACTGGTGATGAAGGTCGTGACAATCCTTGCCTGGGCGGTCGGACAGGTAAGGTCTTCTTCTTTGCAGGCCAATAATTCAGGACTGACAGTAAAGCAAAAAGTCAAACTCAGATTGTGCCCCTGGTTTTATTGAAGAAAATGTCGTGCATGCATCGTCGTCGTGTCGTCCTAAGATCTAGACTACCAGTCTCGGTCTCACTTAAGACATTGCACAGATGTTTGAAACAACAACCACGGGTAAGTCGTTATAGGCAGGTTAAATTCCAAGCTTTTTGGAATCAGAGCCAATATTCTTTTTGACCATCCGAGACAGAGCAATAAGGTTGTTGAAATCCATATGCAAATGCACTTAAGGCTAGCTCGAGACACGGGGAGCTGTTCGAGCACGACAAACACTGGAGGTATCTCAAACGCCATGGATTTAAAATCTCCTAGACTCACATCTATTCTATACATTATCCTATGTGTAACCTAGGGTTAATCTACCAGTTTTGAATCTCACTTGAAGCCATTGCACGAATGATTTAACAACACCCCGGGTAAGTCATTACTCGGTAGGTATGGCCTTTTAACCTACCGCCTAAATGTTGAAGCCATAGCCCTTAACCTTTCTTGACCATCCGAGACAAAGCAATGTGGGTGTTGCAATCCAGATACTAATGACCTTAAGGCTAGTTCAAAACATGGGTAGCCATTCGGGCATGGCAGACACCGGAGGTATCTCAAACTCCATGGATTTAAAGTCTCCTAGACTGAGTTTAAAAGCTTTCGAAGGTTGCCCCAATCCTCAAGTTTTCTTTTGATATTGATTCCTTCATGTCAGACAACCGGATTTGGGAAAATCTAAACTCACAAATCCTCTTCAAAAATCTAACTTTCGATTTTAGGAACAATTGTCCCTAATCTTGGACGAATCGTCCCTAAATTTTGTTAGATTGTTGTCAAAGATCTGATAGTCCAAATTTTCCCACGTCCGCTCATCATCGGGCCGAGGCAACCTTCTATTAACTGCCAGGGACCTAACCTATACTGAACTAACGGTGCACAATATGTGAATGATCTATGTACAGATGCGAGTGCATGCGTGCGTGCAATATGACAGGATGAGAAAGACAGCAACACTTAGCACGTAAATAGGATGGAGCACGTAATCCTAACACGCGGGTTTGTCTTCTAACGTGGAGTGTTCTATGGTCATCTATATGCACAAGGCCGGTTTTGGTTTCACACGGGTACCCCGGTCTCAAAGTCAAAGTTATCTCCCACCGCCAAGGATACCGCGAGGTGATGGTAATAGCGACAAGTATGACTTATCACAGTCGGGGGGTGCTGAGCATTTCGAGATTTCCTGTCACCGGCAAGCCGGGCAGAATTGCCGAAACACGTCTGCGAGGGCTAGTAACCATGCACGTGCAATGCAAAAGTCTATAAACATAATGTTTTGAAATCCTTTGAACATTTTTCAAGTTCAGCTCTCGATGATTAATACATATTTTAATAAAATTACACACAAGTGTAATAAGATCAAAATATATATTAACCAGAGTCGCCAGCTTGTGGATGCCCCTCCAAAATTTCACAAAAAGGTTTACAAAAACTGTTTCGATTGATGGAGTCGCCACCCGGGTTTAAGGACCGTACCCGAGAAACCGGTTTGTAAAATTACTCTTTTGCCCTTGATATAGAAAATGTTTCACTGGTCTACCAAAAGAGATTTCTCGGGTCCGGGAGCTAGGTTACGAGAGGAGAAGGGGTTTAGGGCACCCCTCTCGCCCGGCACAATGGCCTGTGTTTATGAGACATTCAAGGGATTTCAAACGGTGTTGTTTTAACAGACTTTGTTCACGAAACCATATGAGAGCATGTAAATGCACTTCATAAAATCAAAGTGTTTTATGTCGATGCATGTGCTAAGTGTCATGTGTGAATGATAATCATGCATAGTACACTAAACTACGCTAAAACATGCTCAAACTGTTTTGAAACATCCCAAAACACATCCACAAACATCACATAAACCACACCCGAACTGTAATATGGACACCCATAGTCCACAAGTCTAGGCGTCTGGGGTCAATTCAGGCGCCCATGGTTGCCAAGTCCAGGCGTCTGGACTCAGTCTAGGGGCCTACAATGAACAAGTCTAGGAGTCTGGAACAGAATTTTGGACGGATGGTTTCTTATTCCAGGTGCTCAAATAAGCAACAAACCAGAACTTTAGCACTCTTGCTAACATATGCAGGATGATGTTTATTACTTCCCCGACCATAATTAACTTCAATAGACCATATTTAAATGACTACTTAGGCTTAAAAAAAATCATGATATTGACATATTTTGGAACAAAACTAAAGGGGTGAGAACACAATCCTGGCATGAAATGAACCCCTATTTGAACGTATGTAGTAGACAAAATACTCATGGACCATAGTGATTTTGAATAGTATTAAGCCACAATGAACTCATTATTGGTGTATGAAGATATATGTAGAAGTTATGATGCTTCTTCTTCTAGTTGAAGAACTGATGTAAACAGTACAAATAACCAATAATCAAGTGCATGCAATGAATGAATGACCTCTAGATCATTTCAAAAACCATGATTTAACTTTTTACATGCACCTTATGAGTTAATCTAAGGCACCCTCTACATTATGATCGTGATTTCTGACCTCAAACACTACATGGGTAATTCAAACATGCAAGAGAAACTGCATAATGAACAAAAAACAAAGAGGTGAGAGAAGAGTCCAGGCGCCCATACTTGGATAGTATGGGTGCCCACACTCAATGTGGGTGCTTTGAGATTTGAACTCCCTTGTTGTTTTTCAAACCTTCCTTAACCTCAAACTGGTATTGAAGACCAGTAAAGGTTGAGTGGTGTCCCCTCAGGGCCCTTGAACACTGTTTTGATAGAAAATCTACCTTGAAAGCTTGATTCAAGTACTTGGATGGTTGATTTGTGGGATTTTTGGTGGTTAGAGGAACTGGATTTTGGCTTCTGGTACAGGATAGGACTGGTTGCGGGTACTGTGATTGAAGTTTGGTCGTGGTTAATGAGAGTGTGTGGGTGTGAGTAGTAACAAAAGTGGGTTTTAAAGTTGAATGTGAGGGAAATAGTGATGAATTGGTTTGGGATGGTGTTTCTGGTAATGTTTCAACAGAGTAACAGTAAAGCAAGGAAGGATAATTGATCATCTCTTCAAATGGAGAGGATGGATGGTTTTTATAGGCACTAAAGGGTGGAAAAAGGTCACTTAGGGGTTCAGGTTTAGGGGTCTATTTAGGCTCATCATCCCCTCCCCACTAACTTCCAAAAATCTCTGTGAAAATCCCATAAAAGGATCCTCCAACCCATTTTTTCCTTTGGATGCAAGTAATTTGGAGAGAAGACTGGGCGCCCAGACTATCTAAGTCCAAGCGCCTGGACTTACACTACTACAAAAACCTTAAACCATGACAGTTAAAAGGTGTCATGAATCACAAAAGATGACAGTTTTAAAACTGTCATCTTTGGAGGTGACATTAAAAGTCTAAATTTGTTATGACAGTAAAAAAAGGTCATTGAAACATATAAGATGACGGTTTAAACCTGTCATCTTTGCAATAAGATGACAGTGTAAACCTGTCATCTTTACAATCAATGATGATTGTTTTAAACTGTCATCTTATCTATCCTCCATTCTAAAAATAAAAAAAAAATCCAATTCTAGTTCGATCACGTGCCTCTCGTGTGGTCGCCCTCGCATGACCGCCCAGTGGAGTTCACATGGCACCCTCGTGGCGCTTGTGTGGCGCCTACGTAGCACTTGTGTGGTTAGCTAATATTTGCTTGCCCCAGGACTCGAACTCAAGACCTTGACTTCCTCGCGCGCGCGCATGTTACCAACTGAGCTAGCACGTTTGTTGTTGACAAAAGACCAACAAAAATATTTATACTATATTTTCAAAAAAAATTTAAGCTGAGTACTTTTTATGTCAGTTTTAGATTTAATATACGTTTAATGACACTTTTTGACAGTCATCTTTTATGATCAACTTCAATGTCGGTTCTAATTAAAACTGACATTAAAAGGGCTTAGTTTCAATGTCAATTTTAAGGAAAACTGACATTCAAAGGTTATCCATATGGGCTTCTGGAAGCGTCTTGTTTTAATGTCAGTTCTAAGCAAAAACTGACATTAAAGAAATAGATAATAATGTCACTTTTATTATAAACTGTCATCTTATATCGCAAAGATGACAGCTTTTAGGATAGACTGACATCAAAACTCTACCCTCATATTTTCGATGACAGTTTTACAAAAACTGTCATTGTTTCAATTTTTGGTGTGTCATCTTTAACCATTATTGTAGTAGTGTTAGTGTGGGCGCCTGGACTATGAAGTATAGGCGCCTGGACTATGAAGTATAGGCACCCATAGTGAGTCTATGCGCCTGGAGTATGAAGTATGGGCGCCCATGGTGAGTCTGGGCGCCTGGACATGGAGACTGCACAACGTATCAAACTTCGTGGGGCTGCTCCGGGTGCTACCGAACTCTGTTTTGCGCATGGTTTGAAGCGTTGGAAAGGCAATTGAGTCTACTTTCTAAGTCAAGTTGTTTAAACCCAAGATAATTTGTATATCAAAATCCATGAGCATTTTACCCTCAATGGGTCGGGAAAACAAGTCATTTTAGTGAAACTCACGCATCTCCCTCATTTCAAAATGGATTGGGACATATTATATATCAATAAAAAGGGTTTTGAATGTAATAGAAGGTGGTACAAGCTTGGGTTTATTTTGAAGAGATTTTGGAGGGGTTTTTTAAACAATTAATCAAGCTCCACGTGTCTTTATCGAGCCCTTTTGATCATCGGGAATGCCGAGGTTTTCATAGGTTCAAATTGGGGTGTCTATAAATTGTATTCAAAACTTTACCTTTTTCTGAAATATTTTTGAAAAACTGTTTTCAAAAATTATTTTTCAAAAAAAACTTTTTTCCAAAGACTAGTTGTTTTATCCAAGAAAATGTAGTAACCCTGATTTTTTCGATGACAAAATTAGTTTATTTTTTTATTTTTTAAAAATAAATAATTACCATATTTATTTTCTTTAAATTTATTGCATGCTATATTTGGTCCTACCATTAGTGAATTATTTATATCCATATACACTATGAAATAGGCCTACCAAAACCCTACTAGTTTTCCTTCTCTATGCCCAATTATTTCAACCAACTTGTGTTTTGTCCTAGCTTCATTACACCCAAATAGTGTTAGGATAGGATAGAATCCCATTATTGGACGGGGAGAGAGAGAGAGAGAGAGAGAGAGAGAGAGAGAGATGTATTTATGGGCAATATCTTTCACCTTGCCCACCAAGTTTTTTTCATGCAAATTAAGCTAATCCATTATTTTCCTAAACTGAGGAAGGCCATGCAAAACCCATCCATAAACTATCCCACTAGATTTTGTAGGATTTGCCTCCATTATTACCCTTGGATTGTTGTGTAAAGGCTATAGATTCACCCATAAAGGCTATTGATTCACCATGATAAGGCTATGTTATTTGACCACCAAGGTTGACATTAATGGGAGAGATTTTGGAGAGAGAGAGAGAGAGAGGGATGGCTAGAGAGAGGGAAAGGGGTTGCCCATTTGCCTATAAATAGTGCCCTCCATGCACTTGTTTTCTCGCACCTTTCCTCCACCACGTTTGTAGTATTTTTGTAGTAACTTTTTAGTAGCTTTCTAGTGTGAGAAAACCCTCCTAATCACCTTCTAATCTACCTTCTAATTCTTGTCTAATCACCTTCTAATCCACCTTCTAATTCTCGAGTTTCAACTTGAAGTAGTCGAGTTGGTAGAAGTTGTTTACGAGAAATATCGAAGTTACGCTGCCCGAGGAATTCCACCTAGCTTTGGCATCCTCTAATTTATAACTGGAACTGAGGTAGTTTACTCTACTCTAATTACTTACTATAGATTTATTTAATGTAGTCATTATAATGCGTATAACTTTTTAGTCGTTAATAAGATGATCAATTTTTGGAAAAGTTAGTCATAGTTCCTAAGAACATATTTTCGGTAATACATAGTCTTTACGATGATCATCTAGTAATATGACTTATCAATTTTACGGCGTTATATAATGTCCGATCAGTTTTTGGAAAACATAAAGTTGACTAGTTGTTTGTAAATTGCATTGTTTTATGGAAATCACGAGAAACGGGATTTTAAAATGATGAACTAAAATGTAGAGACCTGTAATTTCAAATTATTTTTTCGGAAATAAAGTTAGAAAAATGTGAGGAATTTTTTGAAATGTTTAAGTGTTGTATTATTTAGTGATATGAGTGAGTGGAGACCCAATTGCATTACACAAGCCAATTCAGGGGCTGGGGGTGTAATTTTACAAAATTGTGTATATGTGGTGTGAGAGAGGAGAGAGAAATCAAATCCCTCCCCTCCCCACCCCTCCCACATATGCCGGCCCCCTCTCTCTCCACTCCCTCTATTTTCTTCAACTCTCATTAAAAAATTCAACCTTTCACTCAAATTCCTCGAAGATCCACACCAAGATCCGTCAACTACATGTGTTCTAAAGCTTGAGGTGCGTTGATTTCGCTCTGGGAGGTGGAGATATTGGTAGAACTCATTGGGAAAGGCTAGGGTTTTGTTAAATCTTCAACTTGGAGCTAAATCTCTTTGACGTAGGGGAATTTCTATCACTACTAAGTGTATATGTGTGTAGGGTGTGTGTATTGTTCATACATTTAATCAATCCATCTTAACTTGTTGAGAAACCCATTTTCTAGTCTAATTCATCTTGAGCTTTGCATTTGATTGTTAAATAACTCAATTGATTGAAGTTTTATTCTCCCTCCATGTTTATTGATTTTTCGGAACCTCAAAAGTTGGCTTGAATCATGTAAATTGGCCTTGGGTTGAAATCCCCTCACTTGGGAAAAATCTGTCAAGTTTTTCTTAAGACTCTGTCCGCTTTATCGGGACAAGGGTTCGGTTGGTCTGGACAAAGCCGTCAGTCACCTTCATCTCACAATCTGTCTCCCTTGTCTGGACATCAGTGAGGTTGGTTTGGACAAACCCATCAGTTTCGTCAAAAATTTTACTTTGTTTTGGGCTTTTTCTTGATGCTTGGTTAGTCCTCGTTCACTTGTATCTTCGCTCGTTTGAGTGTTTTTCCTTGGGAAACCCTCCGTATTCATTTCGCTTGTGACATGGGGATAATGACACGTAAAATGATTGAAAGGTCAATGACACGTGACAGACACTCACCACGAGAAGTTGATTTAGTACTTAACAACGGTACTGACGATGACTTGAGGTTTATTGAACGTTAAACAAGAATGAGAAATTCAAAGGAATGATACTAGGGTCGTCCTCTGGACGTGTTGCTAGGAATGATACTAGGGCAGTCCTTTGGACGTGTCGCTAGGAACATGCCTTGGCCAAGGGGAAGATGGTACGGGGTCATAAGACGCCCATAATGATACTAGGCCGTCCTATGGACATGTCACGAGGACTTTCTAAAATGTTAAACTCTAATGAATCAATGACACGATGAATCAGATGATTTGGACATTTATGAGATGTTGGGTACGTGTCGGGCGTATTGGGTACTTTTGGGTGAAAGTCTATGAAACTAGGAACTTGTGGACGGTTACTTGAGAAGAACGCATGGAATGTACATTGGGACGGTTACTTGAGTCGGATGGATCAAAAGAACCAAAAAACCCCAAACCCACCTGAACCGTACGACCCAAAACCCAGAACCGTACGGCTTGAAAAACCTCTTGCACCGTGCGGTGTCATTATGTGTACTGCACGGTATACTCTTGACGCCGTACGGCACCTTGTCCCATCAACAGGATTCCCGGGGAGCTCCAGCAGCTCAGAGCGATGATGATATTCCTCCATGATGATATTTGGTAATGATAACGGCTTGACCAAATCCTAGACCTAAATTAATGGGTTGCCCCAAGCGTAGGGCTGAGACCGGTGTAGCACAATACCCGGTAAGACCGGAATCGAATCCACAGGGACGGTGGAGAGTGCTTAACTAAAAACTCGGGTTGAGAGATTTAACACGGCTCTTAGGTAGCCACCCCTTGTAATGTGATGAGAAGAATTAACTAAACTAGAGTGAATCTGGTTTTACTTAAATTATTTAAAAGAAGGCACGGTCATAGGGCTCATAACACAAGTGACCAGGTCCGGACATTCCATGCTCCATTCAGTGTTCCAAAGAAAACATTTGATTTTAGAGAGAAAAAGATACCCCGAAAGATGCGAATCATCGCGGTAGCCATTACCCATGTACAGCAAAGAATAAGTTTTGGTCCCCCGCTCCCCGCGTTACATGGGCTCCGACCATACTCGGATTCGTCCAACGGAAGTTCTTTAATAACCTAAAATTGCTTTTCCCGTTATTGATTTTGAAAATAGGAGCAAGAACAAATCCAGCCCTGGCCACGGCGTGTTAATCACCCCGCGACCATACCTACGGGACTACTCACTCATATCAACTTGAACGAATAAGAAAATTCTGAAATAACACATGCTAATATACTTAAATATGAATTAAAACAAGGATTCGAGATCAGATCACGGACAAACTCCCGTGAACTCTGCCTAGACTCCTTGTAGCGTGTCTGTTGCCCGCGGGAATGCACGATCTCTGATGATGCAACAAGTGCGTTGCCTCGGCGGTCTACCTCCACGACCCGCCCGTGGCGGGAAAAGACTGGAGCCCTTTGAATGGAGCCCTCCGAGTCCTCGTCCGACCACCAAACTTTGACGTTGTTGGGTGGCTCCTGGCCTGCTTCATAGCCAGTACTTCTTTCCTTAGCAAGGCCGGTTCAGCCTCTATAGTGAGAGGAGGAGGGGGGGGGGGGGGAGAGAACTTCCGTGCGTGCTGGAGTCGTGAGATTGTCAAGAGAGAGGATGTTCCCATCCAAGCTAAAGAGAATGTTGCTGGCCACGGTGACTGTTCCATCTTTGTTGACAACAGGAGAAAGGGTGAGCCCCAAGTCGCTCCTGACCTGATGGTACTGATACCGGTCCGCGGAGCTGCGGTACTCGCCGGCGGGGCCAAACGCATCAAGACCTAAAGTGAGGTTGGCCATTTGAGCAGTGTTTGAAAAGGTTTTGAGGGGAGAGCTTTTGGAAAGTGGGAAGAGACACCACCAATGTGTATAGAGAGGCTGGGAGGAGTTACTTTCCCTCCCCATCAGAGTCGCCAATTGTGGGAGTGCTTTCAGCCGGAATGAGCTCTTTGGACCTTCTGAATGGGTGTGAGTGATGATGAAACGACTGAGCTGTGCCCGAACCCTAGCTGCCCGTCGGTGGGGGTATCCTGCACACGTAGACAACCACGTCAGTGACTGACCAGGACGGTGATGGTTCGGGAAGGCACTCCGACGGGTAAGTCAGTCATCGGAGAGGGAAGAAATACACCGGAGATATAGAGACAGAAGTACAGTTCTGAGAGTAGTTAATGAGGAGAGAGAGAGATCCCCATTGTGGTAGTTGTAGTTGGGTATTTATAGGCGGAGGGGCGTGCGTCCCACACGCTCGGTTCCCCTCACGCGCCTGTTATTCGTTCCCGAAATGACAGCTGATCTAACCTCCTTCTCTGCTGCAGACCCTGCTCTTCAGCTGACGTCATAGCACGTGGGTCTGAGGGGTCATATAAGCTCGAGACATTCTCCATCACCCACGTGACTCTACAGGCGGCGGTGGCATGGTAGGTGACTGTCGCATTTAATGCTCCATCGTGAAACGTGCAGCGTGACTGATACGCCACCGCCGAATCAAGTACATCCGAGCCCCGCGTGCCGAGGTCAACCGACTTGGCACGTCGATCGGCGGAGCCCCCAAGAGTGATCCGAAGATCAAGCGGAGAGTGACGCATCCTCGGCACCTCCGCGGTCGGCGAACATCATACAAATCTATATTTGTCCCAACCTAGACATTAGTGTCGACCGCCGACGGGACCATACGTTTGGCGGGGACGAGATACGTCGGTCTACACTCAATTTTGCAGGTTTTGAGATGCTGGCCCGTCTGCCCCTCCATTATGCAGAGTGGGCCCTCTGCTGATCCTTATGAACCCAGCCGCTACAGTTTGTTTGTTGGAGATTAAATAGGAGACCATGTCAAGGTAGAAACCAACTCCTTGCATCTCTCCAACATATAATTTTACTTGAGAATTAATCAATAAAATATTGAAATTAAAACAACAGTACTGAGGTACCTCAGAGAGCTGCATTGAGGTATGGCAGTTGCTGGGAGGGACACTGCCGTATGGCAGTTTGACCATGGGTCTCACTGAGGTACCTTAATATGGTAGTGCCACGCCTCGGTCTCAATCCTTGGTTTTGATTTTTTTGGCCTCCGAAGGTTCGTGCATCTAAAATTCTCTCGTTTTCATCATCGGGGATTTTAAAGATGCCCGTGAATTTTTAAATTGGGGTGTCTACAATATTCTTCATTACAACCATGCATACCTTGTTGACCTCCCAATCTCTGGTATGCCTGATTAATTAATAATTACACTTCAATTTGTTGATAGACTATGAGCTGTCTATTCGAGTACAAAGTGTGAATAGAATACAATCCAACTAAGAACCAACTGTAAATGATCAAGCTTGCAAATCGGCATATTCAAGTCCAAAACTAAACATAAAAAATCGACATGAAGCACCCATTGAACATTTGACTTTCTGATAGCCAAGGAATCACGACACCAATATGTCAGTCCATTAAATGCTCCTACCATATTTATAGGACTTGGATATCCTCTGGTCTCTTAAATAGACTTGGACACACCTATCTGGGGTAAGTTTATACCTATCTGGGGTAAGTTTATACTTATAATCTAGGTTGGAATGTATAATCTTTTCCCTAAAGTTCTTAATGGATATATATCCTCTATTTTTTAGACCTTATTAAGAACTTCATCCCAAAAATTATGACATGATTTCAAAATACGTCTGTTGTCAAAAAGAATTTTTAACACCGAATCGAAAGCTATTTTTTTAGATAAAAATGTGTCCCGAAAGCATGTCCAACATCTGATGAAATATGATTTCTGTGTTATTGTTTTGACAAAACTCGGGAAAGGCTTGCAAATGTGCTGACTGAAGTTTTGAGGAAATGACAGGATCCAAGTCAATACTTATACTATAATGGTGGAATTCCTATTGAATTATTAATCCTTGTTTTAAATTTCATATATTGTCCAACTCTCTTCCCACAGCAATGGGAGCGGGAAATACATTTTAGGGGGAAAAATTGGGTGCCGAGTAGGTATTGACGCCTGGTACCCAAGCATAGTCCGAGCCGTCCAAATGTATTTTGTGTTGGGTTTTTTGCACATGTGTTAATCTTTGAAAAATGGAAAAGAAAAAAAAGGAGAAATGGGGAGCCAGTTTTTTGGTAGAATTAATGGGAAGATGAAGAGTTGTCCGAAGTGTTTTTCTCCCATGTGGGTGTTGGTGTCTCGGGGAGACAAATGAAAGAATTTGACATTAAAAGAAAAGGAAATGTAAATGAGGTTCAGTAAAAAGGTGTAAATGGGTTTGGTAGAAAGAAAAAGTGAAGTGTGTGTTGACAGAAAATTGTGTGACAATATTAACTACTAAAATAAACTTAAAAGATCACGGGTTACGGTTTTAAAACCGTGGTTGATGGAGCCGTTATTAAAAGTCTTCAAGATTCAACCACGGTTTATGTCTGTGATTAATGTAAGTTCAAACTGATATAGAAACATATAAAGTGTGATGATAAACAACATAAGACCACGGTTTGGACAACAAACCGTGGTTAAAGATCGTAAAAGATCACGATTTAAACAAAAAAGAGTGTTTAAAAACATAATACAATTACGGTGTACATGGCAAACCATAGTTAAATCAACAATATTATCACGGTTTGGAGATAAACCTATGATGAAATTAGTTTTAAGATCATGGTTTCGACAAATAACGTGATTAAAAATACATTACAATCACGGTTTGCTCAAAAAATCGTGATTAAATTAATTATACCATCACGGTTTGGACAAAAAATCGTGATTTAATGTGACGTGTCTCGTGGCATCATCTCGACAACCTCACAATTCTTATTCCAACATGCATTTGCTAAGAATTGAACCTCCAACCTCCCAATTCTTATCCTAACACTCAACCACTAGGCTATCCAAGTTTTCATGTAACATTTCCCAAATAGTATGTATAAGTATTATCTTTTCATTTATTCCCTTTTATATTACAACAAATATGTAATATATTGTATCATATGATGATATATCATAATATATTACATTACATAAAATTATAATATTTTAATTTATAGAAATTATACAATCAACAACGTAAATTTGGTTGCCGTAGACTAACCTTTGGCGAAACCTAGTAATTTAGTAGACACTAACAAAAAATTAGTTAGTGACATGTTTTCTTTTTGGCAACTAACATTTTTTGTCGCCATTGTGTCTCTGTCAAATTCTACTTTGGCGACTAAGCTCATATTTTGGTCGACAAAGGCATTGCGCGCATAAGGCGACAAACATTTGTTTCGTCTCCAAAAGTGATGCATAAGGCAATAAAATTAAACAAAACAAAAAATAAACATTAAAGTATTTACTAGTCTATCACACTTGTAACCGAAGTATGATAAAAATATGTAAACACATGTTATCAAGGTCGAAAAAACTGTGGTAAAAAAGTTTTTATCACTGTAAAAAAGTTTTTTATCACGGTTGTAACAAAGCGTGAATAAAATAAACACATTTTATCACGGTTTGTATCAAAGCGTGGTGAAAATAAACACATTTTATCACACTTGTAATCGAAGTGTGGTTAAAATATGGAAAACACATTTTATCACGGTTGTAACACAGTGTGGTTAAAATAAATACATTTTATCATGGTTGTAACAAAGCGTCGTGAAAATAAACACATTTTATCACACTTGTAACAAAGCGTGGTAAAAATAAACACATTTTATCACACTTGTAGGAAAATGTGATTAAATTAAGCAATTATAATCACAGTTCTTTCCAACCTGTGGTAATTATGATTAATCACTACGGTTTTGACATTAAAAACTCACCTTGTATTTCTTTATCACGGTTTCATCAAAACAGTAATCTTTCAAATTTTCTTAGTGTGATCTTTATCAATTATTCTAGTAGATAAAAATATAAGTGAGTGTGGGTTTGGGTTGGGTATTTTTATCTCATTGTAACTCATCCAATATAGTGAAAAGTGTTCTCTCTCCCATGGACGTACCCGATTTTGGGGAACCACTTAAAATCGTTTATGTTCTTTGTTTCTATTTTTGTGTGTGTGGGTGTGTTTGTTTGATCGATCCATAACAGTGATATTAGAGCTACGATATGGCGGGAAAAAGCACCGGGTTTGCTATTGAGCTTTTCAACGGCCACAATGATTTCACTATTCGGCAACAAAGGGTGAAGAACATGTTGACGAGAGCAGGTTTGGCGAAGACACTCAAGAAAAAATCGGAAAAGCTGGAAGACGTGACGGATGCTAAATGGGAGGAGATGAGAGAGCTTGCAAATAACACTATCCAATTGTATCTCGGAAATAGCATGCTTCGGGAAGTCATCAATGAGACGGATCCGGCGGAACTTTGGGCAAAGTTGGAGAGTGGATACAAGTCCAAGTCTTTAACAAATCGGTTGTCGTTAAAGAAACAATTGTATGGGTCAAACATGTTCGAAAGAGGAATTTTAATGAGCACTTGGATGAATTCAATCGGTTAATTACGGAGTTGGAAGCAATTGGTGCAAAGATTGAGGAAGAGGATAAAGTTATTCTCTTGTTAGTCT
This sequence comes from Vaccinium myrtillus, assembly GCA_016920895.1. Taxonomy (NCBI): domain Eukaryota; kingdom Viridiplantae; phylum Streptophyta; class Magnoliopsida; order Ericales; family Ericaceae; genus Vaccinium; species Vaccinium myrtillus. The sequence continues at coordinate 38,155,748 of CM029275.1, forward strand.
CCCTACCGGCGTCTTATGAGCATCTTCGGACCACTTTGATGTATGGAAAGGATATGCTCAAGCTTGATGAGGTAATTGCTACTCTCTTATCTCACGAGTCAATGCGGAGGAAGGAAAATCGAGAGGCAAGGTGGATCGAATTGGAGGGCTTGTTCACAATCAAAGGGATGTTCACACTCGCGAGGTGGTGAGTCTCGATGGGTTAACAATAGAAAATGTTATTTTTGTGTAGAAGAGGGACACATAATGAAGTTTTGCCCAAAACTCAAAGCAAAGATAGAGAAGGAGAAAGGGAAGGAAAATTCCAAAGCGACGGTGGTTGAGTCTTGTCAAAGATGACGGTGATTTGCTTTCGGTGACTACCGAAGGTATGGATCATTTTGGTTGGGTCATGGATTCTGGTTGTTCTTTCCATATGTCTTCGAATAGAAATTATTTTTACTCGTATGAGACTTGTGATAGAAGTAATGTGAGGATGGCGACCAACACGGTGAATAAGGTTGTTGGCATGGGTACGGTACGGTTTCGGATGGCCGATGGAAGATTTGTGAAGTTGACCGGAGTTCGACATGTGCCGGGATTGAGAAAGAATTTGATTTCGTTGGGAATGTTACATTCAAATGGTTGTAGCTAGCTTCGCATCAAGTGATGGAGTTCATGAGGTGTTCAAGAATGAGAAAGTGGTGTTACAAAGGAAAGTTAGTGGGAAATTCGTACAAGCTCCAAGGTCGCGTCGACGTAGGCATACAAATGTTGGGCACCGAGCAAGCAAAAGGGATGGGCGCTGGGTTACGCAAGTGTGGCGTGCAAATTAAAGGCACATGAAAATGAATCTTTATGCATGGAGAACAAGATCGAAAAAGGAGTGCATAACTTGATAGTCTCGGATGGAGCGTCATTTGAGAAAATTGATGAAGGAAAATTGAGCGCAAGAAAAAGGGTCACTTCCGCACCAAATTTGATCTCTGATATTTTCAATTAGGCATCCGGGCGAGGGGGTGCGAGGTGTCCGAGAAGGGGGTGCGTATTCACATATGCAAAAGGGGGTGATTGTTGGGTTTTTTTGTGTTAATCTTTGAAAAATGGAAAAGAAAAAAGAAATGGGAGCCAGATTTTCGGTAGAATTAATGGGAAGATAAAGGGTTGTCCGAAGTGTTTTTCTCCCATGTGGCTGTTGGTGCCTCGGGGAGACAAATGAAAAGGATGAGAGATTAAAAGAAAAGGAAATGTAAATGAGGTTCAGTAAAAAGGTGTAAATGGGTTTTGAGGTGGCTGCACAAAGTCTGGGAGCCTATTTTTCAGCTTTTCATTTTTAATTTTTTGGTTTTTTGGATTATGGTCAGAATGTGTTTTAAATCTGTGAGGAGTGTTTGGGAGAAATGTGTAGAATGCATTTTGCAACATTGGTAGTGTTCGGGAGAACAAAGATGAAAATGAGTTGTGGATGGATTGTTTACCATTTTACCCTTGTTTTATTAATTTTGGTATTAAAAATGTGTACGAATATTGTTGTTTGCAAGTTTTTTAAAATCCTATTGGAAAATATTTTAAAAAACGTGAGCCGTCTAATTTTTAAAATTTTATTTTCTGGATTTTTTTATCTTTTTTTTTTTTTTTTTTTTTGGTAATGGAAAGTCTCCCGACATAATAAGAATTATGTAAAATAATAGTAATTGCCACAAAACAAACAAAAAAGTGGTCCAAAAAATACAATTATAAAATTACACAAATTATAAAAACATACATAAACAAACATTACACATATAAAAAACAAAAAAAATTCATCAGTGAACAGCACAACCTCCCCACTTCGGATATATCGACCCACTTTCCTTAACATTAACAAAGTCAAAATTATACCAACAACACCTCATGATTTTCATCAACTCCAGCCAAAATCCTCTCTCCTCATTCCAAGCACCATCTTCAGTCTCTCTCTCCCCAAATGATAACAAATCCTTGATCTTTCCCCCATCATCTACAACACCACCGCCCAAATCCTTCGAACTCCTACATCATCAACAACACCACGGCCCCATCAAATCCCAAACCAACTCTTCCTTCTCCGCTGTCACCACCGCCGGAGGTGAAGAGATTTGGGATCGTGGACGAGTACGGGTCAACGACAGACGATTTTGAGGTTGGAGACTTTGATCCGGGTGTTGAAGGGGTAGAGGGGTAGAATGGGGGAGAGAATTTCAGAGAAAAATGAGAATGAGAAGTAGAAGTTGAAAAGGAGCTCTAGAGCTATTTTTGGCTTTTGGCTTAGAATGTTAAAAATGGAGAATGTATTTTCAGAAAATGAGTTTTCATGTTAGTCGGCCAAACAACAAGAAAGAGAAAAGGAGAAGGTGAAAAGGCAAAAAAGAGTCGCCCAAACACCCTCTTAAAGGATGTTTGAATTGTCCTCCGGATTCTTCCTCTGATGTGTATTTAAGGGCTTGTGTGTATATGTGCCGTGTGTGGGATAAGAGAGAAAAAGAAAGAAAAAGTGAAGTGTGTGTTAAGAGAAAATTGTGTGAGAATATTGGTGAGTGTGTGAGAGATAAAAACATAAGTGAGCGTGGGTTTGGGTTGGGTATTTTTATCTCATTGTAACTCACCCAATATAGTAATTAAAAAGTGTTTTCTCTCCCGTGGAGGTACCCGATTTTGGAGAACCACGTACACGTAAAATCGTTTGTGTTCTTTGTTTCGGTTTTGTGCGTGTAGGTGTGTTTGTTTGATCGATCCATAACATTTTGGGCGGCCCAAATTGATTCCCTCTCTCCTCTCACCCAACCACACTCTCTCTCTCTCTCTCTCTCTCTCTCTCTCTCTCTCTCTCTTCTTTTTCTCTTTTCTAAAATTCGGACTGTCAGATCACGCTACGGACAACTGAAATTGCCGAGCAGGTACCGTGTGTCCAATACCCACCCTGCACTGAAAACTTTCCCCATTTTACCGCATTATTCAAGCTGATCAATTTAGAAATTTTTGTAGTGCGTACTTTATTTCTTTCTTAATGTCAAAAAGTAAATAATGCATAAAAACGTCAAGACCAATAATTTAGGTGAACAACACCGATATGACCCTTTCAAAAACCTTGAGTTTATAACATTTTGCATAAGAAAAACCATAATAACAGTCTTGAACTTACAAATTTCGACAACAACACACCCGGGGTTCGATTTCTCATAGGGTGAATACTTGTGCTACGTGGGGGCTGCGACTAGTGTGGGTTGTGTCAGCTCTCTCCGAGGTTTAGGTTGTCTAATGGGTTCAATTAGTGGCCTAATGTAGGACTGTTCCTCGGCTATCAAAAAATAAAAAAATAGAAAAGAGGTTTGTTTTTTGGAGATTAAATAGGAGACCATGTCAAGGTAGAAACCAACTCCTTGTATCTTTCCAACATATAATTTTACTTGAGAATTAATCAATAAAATATAAATTGTACTCCCTCCGTCCCTTTTTAAATGTGTTACTTCGTAAATCCAACTTATTAAAGAAACATCATCATTACACCTTTCACATCAACTTTTTCCTCCACTTTACACTTTTCACATCAACTTTTACCCCCTACTTTCCAAAATTATCCTCCACTTTTACCCATTAACTCTTTACCCACTAACTTTTCAAAGGGCAAAATGATAATTGTACAAACTTTTACCCATTAACTTTTCAAACCACACACTTATTTAGGGACAGCCCAAAATGAAAATGTCTACGTTTAAAAAGGGACGGAGGGAGTAAAATATTAAAATTAAAACAACAGTACTGAGGTACCTCAGTGCTGCATTGAGTTATGGCATTTGCCGGGAGGGACACTGCCGTATGGCAGTTAGACCATGGGTCTCACTGAGGTATCTTAATATGGTAGTGCCACGCCTCAGTCCCAATCCTTGGTTTTGATTTTTTTGGCGTCCGAAGGTTCGTGCATCTAAAATTCTCTCATTTTGATCTCGTTTTCATCATCGGGGATTTTAAAGATGCCCGTGGATTTTTAAATTGGGGTGTCTACAATATTCTTCATTGCAACCATGCATACCTTGTTGACCTCCCAATCTCTGGAATGCCTGATTAATCAATAATTACACTTCAATTTGTTGATAGACTATGAGCTGTCTATTCGAGTACAAAGTATGAATAGAATACAATCCAACTAAGAACCAACTATAAATGATCAAGCTTGCAAATGGGCATATTCAACTCCAAAACTAAACATAAAAAATCGACATGAAGCACCCATTGAACATTTGACTTTCTGGTAGCCAAGGAATCATGACACCAATATGTCAGTCCATTACGAATCGATTACCTCTCGTGAATAAAAAGTTACGAAACGCAAAAATGTTACGAATTATAGAGAAAATGTTACAAATCATATTGCTGAAAAGTTACGAAACACTAAAAAATGTTATGATTGGCGATGAGGTGGCATAAAATGTACATACAATTGGTGTATATGGTACACATTCATTCCCTTTCTTGTAATAATTGTTGTTTTAAATCTCTAGACAAATGTTGTTGTATGAATTTAATGCGATCCAAGGGGTGTAGATAACATCCCCCACCCAAATTATAATTTGTTGCGGCATTTCCCTCACACGTCCAAACAGGGCCGGCTCAAGGTATTTCGTTGCTTTAGGCCTAATCATCCATCAAGTGGTGTTCCATATATTTTCACAATTTTAATCCATATTAAACAATAAATATCCTTTGGTTCCAGTGTCATAGAAGTCTCATTTGTTTGTCTTTAGCACATGTTCAATACATGGTAGTTCTAAATACCTACACTGGAATTTTTTTTAGAAATAAACACCTAAAATACTTGAAAAGAAAGTGTTAGGACGTGATTTGAACTCAAACAAAAATGGTGGAACACATTCACCTTATCATTAAACCAAGTAGAGCATATCCATATATGTTGTGGAAAATCTAATATTTATAACTATTTCTGATCGGTGCCCCTTTTCTTGGACCAATATCCTAGGCCCTGAGGCCCGGGCATCTTGGGCTTTCCCTAGGGCCAGCCTGCGTCCAAATTAAATAGTTTAATAGATAGGTTTTTATATACCTTTATATATAATAATTCGAAGTTTCAAAACACATGCAGCCCCATCAAAGCTAAGCATTATTTAAAGCCCTCGATCGGCAAAGCCACAAGATTACAACCACCCAAAAGGACAAACCCAAGACTTACGAAACTTCTCTCTAAGTCTTGAAAGCTAAAAAAAATTCCCAAAGTTATCAGGTGATGATCCGGGCAATTCAACGTTCCGCTTTCAGCAATGATGAATTCGTCTGGGGTGTCTCATCATCTGCTTATCAGGTGATGATTAACCGTATTTCTCTTCTTTTACTACAAATACTAGTATTTATAAGGAACCCTTCTCCCTGCACCGACCACGTATCGACGGCGTCGGGGACCCCGTTGTGCGTCCCAAACGATCGATCCGAGCCGTTCATCTTTCTCAAAATCGAATTCCAAGTGGGCCTACGCGGGAATCGAGGCAATCGGACGGCCTAAGTGGGCCCACTTGGAATTCGATTTTGAGAATGATAAACGGCCCGGATCGATCGGTTGGGACCCACAACGGCGTCCCCGACGCCGTCGGTGCACCTTTGGTCGGTGCCCATTGTTTTACCGATTTATAAGCATATTTGCGATAGCTATTAATATATACTACTATTTTACCCAATTGAGTATTTCATGAGTAAGCCTAAGCACCCAATGAACTTAGTTGGGGCACAATTATAGGAAAGGCTACAATATATAGATCCCTATTGGGAGTGTAACATATGCATCTTCAAAATGTTACGAGCTTTTAGTACAAAATTTACGACATGCACCATTATGCTATGAATTTTAGTGAAAATGTTGTGAATTTTATTAATTGTTGAAAAATTACGAGAAGCAAATGTTAGATTCCTAGTGAAAATATAAAACGAATCATATTTTTACAAAGTTACGAGTTTTTAGTATAAAAGTTACGCCAAAATATTATAAACTTTTATGAGGTGCCACAATTTAGACTACAGATTAGGTGCATGTTTATGGTTCATACCTGTAACAATGTGTATTTTAGACTTTCCATACATTAATTTTATGTATGTTTCAAAAGGATGTCGTTTCCACGTGGATTATTATCGTCTAAGAAAGCCACTTGTTAATGTTATTACTAGTTAATTATTGTTATTTTTCCGTGAAAACATTGGTGATAAATCATGATAGACAATTTATACACTGATTTTTTTATTTATTGTCCAGTATGAAGGTGCGGCAGATAAATATGGTAGAGGCGCAAGTATTTGGGATACTTTCACGCATAAGTGGCCCGGTACTCTCTCTCTCTCTCTCTCGCTCTCTCTCTCTAAAACGTACTTTTATATATGGTCAACGTTCAGGATTCCTTGAGAATTTTGACAGTGATTCAAGATTGGAACTTTTTATTTTTTATTTTTTATTTTTTAACAAACGGTTGACTTGGCTGGTATGCGCTCACCTCAATCTATTCCAAGACCTTAAAGTTAACGACAGGACAAACCTTCAATGACCCCAAGTTTTTTATTGTTTTACCTTTGTGGGAATGAAACATGGGACCTCAAAGAATTCAAGATTGGGATTACTTCTATTTGGATATCTAAATATTCAAACAAAAAATATATTTTTTAAACAAAAAGTTATTGAATTATTTTCCAAGAAACTGTTTTTTCATGCCATTTCGGAGTTCTTAATGTTATCTTTCGAAGAGTACAAACAAATTAGAAAACTATTTCCAGAAATTTCAGGCAGGAGAAAAATCGGACGGGGCCTTTTAATGCGAGAGCAATTTTGTTCACCCACGCGAGGATATGAATTAATATTTCGTGTTTCACTACGATAATCAACACCGTTCATTTTGTTCAAATTCATTTGTCAGGTGGCTATGCAAAAATTCAGGTTAAATGGATATTTGTTTGCATTTTGATCTACGAGTTCAATTTTTCAATCAAGCATTTTGAAAGCAAATTAATAAACTCTTAGATCAAGCAAATATTGATTTTCAATTGAGCTGAATTTTTTGAGAGGCCCCTAGAAAATGAATCTGGAAAATTGAACGGTTTTGATCAACAAAGTGAAACATAGAATGAGCACACTCTCGCCGAGAGTGAACAAAGCGAGGATGAACAAAACTGTACTATAAGAATGCCATCATTCTTTGTCCTTGACTTCTTGTTCGCAAGTAACCTAAGATGACTTGCGCATCTCCACCCCTTCATCAAATCTTTCACCAAAATCAAATTTGAGTAAAAAACACAAAAAATCACACTCTACTCCTTCACCAAATTTGGTTTTATTCAAATGTTTCACCAAATTTGCTCATCACCAAATCTTGAACCAAATTTTCAAGACTTTTTTTGCACTTTTTATTTACTATTTTGCCATTCAATGGTGTAGATTAAAATATTCACCGTATAATTTGAGTAAGGGTTGGAATGAGTCATATTAAATCAAATTTTTACTCAAATTTTTATTCAAATTGGGTAAAGAGTGGAGATGCTCTTAAGAGGTTATCCCCAAGTCCTCTGCCATGTATATATAATTATAAGCGCATTCCCTTGGTACAAATTAAGGGATTGGTAATGTTTTTCAACAAAGTCGGTGACCTTATACTTCTTGATTTGTCTATTCTTTGTACTTGACTTCATGTTTAATACTCCCTCCGTCCCTATTTAAGTGTTGATGTTACTATTCCAGCTGGATTCAAAAGTTGTTTATAATTTTCAATCTATATTACATAAAATATGCAATATGGATCTTGTTTTATAGAAATCAATGAGTTCTAAAATACAATTTTTTCAAAAGTACATAATATATTATAGATTGAAAGTTATAGACAATTTAAAAATAAAGTCAAAAAGTGAAAGTGGTCACTTAAAAAGGGACGGAGGGAGTAGTCAACAAAGCACAACGACCAGTCCTAGCTAATAGTCAACGTTCTTTGTCCTTGACTTCTTGTTGAATAGTCAACAAAGCACAACAACCAGTCCCAGCTTTTCTCTGCCACAAGATTGAGAAGAAACTTAATCCACCCATTGAAAAAAAAAAAAAAAAAAACCGAAATAATGCTTCAGAAGAGCCTTTCTGTGTTTGGAAGTTAGGAAAAATATGAGAAAAGAAGAGAAAAGAAAATTGGAGGAAAACAAAAGAAAAATGAGAGGAAAATTTTACTTGAAATTGTTATTTTCTCTTCTCTTTCCCTCTAAACCAAACAGTGAAATAGCTTTTAGTTTCTTAGTATCATTTAGAAATTAACTCACAAGATATTAATTTTTAAATAAATAAATTCTAAAAACTCAATTGAGAGTGTGAGAGTGTGTTAGAATGTAAAAATAACATGCGTTGGATCTTTGATCACGTGTTCGAGCTCAACACGTTCAAAACTAGTCTAGCCAAGCTCGAGTATAGCCTAAATAATTTAGCTCGAGCTCGGCTTGTGTATTATTTAGATGCTCGAGTTTGGTTTGTTTACAACACGAGCATTTTCAAACAAGCTAAACTTTTATATTGAACTGAGTTACAACTATAACTCGAGCTTCGTTCATTTACTAATGAGCTTATGTAAAACTCAAGTTCGAAGTGAGCCTAAACTTAACGAGCCAAGCCTGAAATTGTTGTCATAAAACTTGGTTTGCTTGTAGCCCCATTCATACTTGCCCCATTCATATTTGCGCAAACTAGCTAAATATATATTGTTAAATGACAGGCAAGATGATGGACGGAAGCAACGGAACAACGGCCATTGATTTTTATCATCGATATAAGGTGCGGTATTTCAATGTTTAAGGCGAACCGTTTGATTGCTTAAGTCGTTTATGCCAAATTTACCACGTGGATTTTCCTCTTGGTTGGATTTTCATCTTCTTGTTCTCTCATTTGAGCCTTGTTTGCTCCCCATTTGGAGAACTCTCTTGTACTCTCTTTTCTTGATGTACCATTTTTTACCTTTCTTTAGCCTGTCAAAAAAAATAAGCTGTACGAGGAGTGCAACCCACAAAATCTATATTACAACAGAGAGCGGTTTTTGTTTCAGTCATATTTTTTATACTAGTCATCATAATACATTTTATCTCTCTCTGCCAACTCACTCCCTCTCTCTCTCTACCATTTTCTACCACTAGCCCACCACACCTGAATTTTCAAAACGCATTCTCTCTCTCTCTCTCTCTCTCTCCCCCCCTATAAAAGAGACACAAAAATGTTACGAATCATAGAAAATGTTACGAATTATATTGCTGAAAGGTTACGAAAAACTAAAAAATGTTCCGATTGCCAATGAGGTCGCACAATCTAGACCAAACAATAAGTGCATATGATAAACACCTTTAATGGGTGTGTATTATAGTCATTTCCTTTAATATGGTGTTCATCTATGAGAAATATAAGCTTGATCATAAATAGTTATCTACCAAAAAAGAAAAGTATAATCATAACAAAAAAAAAGAACGGTTAGTGTTGGCCATCCATTTGAGATAACAAATAATAGATTCTTCGCAAAACTGCACTTGAATATTCCACTCGATCATGACAAGCTTTTTAATGTCTGAGTCATTGTAGGAAGATATAAAGATCCTCAAGGATATAGGTTTCAATGCCTTCAGAGTCTCAATCTCATGGTCAAGAATTTTGCCAAGTAAGTTTTCGATGCCTTCCTGTACTTTTTTTTCCTTCACCGAATTTCTAAGGTAGTAATATTGCAAGCATCATTACCTGCACTTTATATTGGCATTAATTAGATATGAATTTGTGCCAAACAAGTCCAATAGATGACGTCTTTTATTGGACTACGTGGATTATAGAAAGATTAACCGAAGCAACGACTCCGTTGTGAGAAACCAAGATTTTGAATCCAGTACGTACAAGATTTGTCAAAAATGGGTACCCAAAATCCTCTAATTTTGTTCCTTGTTTCAAACATGCAATTTGGAAAATATATGATCACTAAAACACATGAATATTTTATCTGGTGTTTTTTTTTTTTTTTTTATCGGCAAAAGTAACAATTTATTAGGGATAAGGGAAAGGGTTTCGACCAAAAGTTGGAAATTACATCCATAGGGACATAGCCCAAATACATCTGAGGGCATAAAAAACAAGAAAATTTTGGATGCAAATAGGGTATAGTCCACGTGGTACCGTACCACCACATCCGGATCGTTCAATTAACGCATGCATGGGCGACTCAGATTAAGGAGAGAGAGTGTGCCAAAGGGAGGAAAGAGAGTGCTCGGATCCGAGCCATTGGTTGCATCGATTGGACTGTCTGGATGTGGTGCAAGGGTACCACGTGGTACCCTATTTGCATCCAAATTTTCCCTGAAAAAACCTAGATAAAACAAAATACAGCCCAAATAATACAATGACGCCCAGTCCAAAAAAAACCCCAAATCTAACCCTAAAAGAAAACACTGCAGTCACTGCCATTAGGCGAATACCGGGCCATCCAACAATGGCCCGAATAGAACTACTTGCCGCAGATGCTCTTGTCTGATCAGGTGGTACAACATGGAGCCCGAATAGAACTACTTGCCGCAGATGCTCACCTTGCCATTAGGCGAATACCGGGCCATCAAACAATGGTCAAGGGGGAGCCAAATGCCAACCATGCTAGCCAAAACCATCAGATCCCCATGCCGTTAGGCCAAGATCGGAAAACCCAGCAGAAATCCAACTGGAGAAAATGAACAAAGGCAGAGGGGCACTGCTGGGACCTGGGGGTAGACGACGAGGGTTAGGGCATCAGAAAAAAAAAGAGGTGAGAGGGACAAGATGGAGGGATGAAGAACCATACCAGAAACGCTGTCCTCGTCGACAATCGAAACCCCCATCCGTGGTCTCCATGAAGCACAGTGTGTTGGCCCCCAAAATCGACCAGGGGAAATCAAAGCTTTGAGAACCCAACTTTTGGGAAAAATGGGGGAATTGAGGATGGGAAACAAGATGAGAAAGCAAGAGAGAGAGTGTGTGTTTTTGCCTAATCCTATCAAAACAATAAAACTAGATTTATTTTGTGTTATGCAAGTGTCGTTTTTTTTTTTTAATGATCGGCTATTCAAGTGTCTGTTTGCGAATAATTTAGCTAGGAAATGGAAAACATTTTACAAGGGAAGCATTTTTCAAAAATTCCCATAAGTCAATTGCCGAAACTTCCCTCACTATTTCGCGTGACCCTTGATTTTTATAATAATAAAAAAACACTATTGTTTTCGTCAAGGCTTTGTCGAGTGGCATTTTAGGATTTTTGAAGAATTTTTCTTAAGATTTCCTAACGTAGAATTAATTAATTTCTTGTAGTTGTCATTCTTTTTTTTTTTTGGTGCGTAAAGTTGAATTGAAGTGCAGTTATGGTACCTCGTTACTTCCGCTAGACAAAATTGTCTATCATACCACACCATTTTATATCTATATGGAACCCAACTGTACCAACGTTGGGGCCGAATCTAAGATCCCACCACGTGGATAGTGCTATTGTAACGCCCCGATTTTTCAGAAACGTTAAAATAAATTTAAAAGGCAATTTCACAAAAGATTCCATAGATCCATCATAAAACCGTACCGAAAGCAATTGTTATAGTTTTACAACCATATCGAACTAAAGTTAAACTGTCAAAATATTACAATTTTCCATAAGACTTGAAGCTTTTAAAATATAGTTGGCTAAATTATTCAGAGCGACTAAGCATACGGAAACCAAGGCTCGTTGGCTTTCTCCTCAGCAGTGTTGATATTTGTCTGCTTGTACGGCCCCTCAGCTCCGTCTTCATTTCCTGGTGATAAATCACCGCGGTACAAGTACCCGTGAGCTTAAAAAGCCCAATAAGAATATCTTACTCTACTTAACCCCACGTATCTAAGAGATAAACATGCATAATAAACGAATAACAAGAGATACCAAAAATAACATTACTGATTAATTACTAGCCATTTACCTAAGTGTCATCTAGGATTCTCAACCACGAGATCCATCCTACCCTCCAACCTCTAGCATAGGGCAACTGGTGTGATTCGACTTCCCCTTGCTAAGATACGGACAGAGAACCTGGGTTATATACCCGAGTACCACTTCCATGACCCCAAGGCACGACAAACAAGTTTCACCGGGAGTGCGGCCCCACAACTCATCCCCGACTTGCGACGCAAGCATAGTGCCACCCTTATAGCCCGACCATTCTTGAGAGTCAATCACAACCATGTCCTATCCAGGGTTTCGTATTAAACCGTTCATCCGTCCGGGGCCCACTCCGGTCACCCCCAGAAAAATAGCTCGTCTGCTCAACAAAATTTCCATGCATTTTCATTTTTTTTCATTTCTTTTCAATTTACATCTGCATGTAAATTTCCAAACCGTAAACCCACCCATGAAGCAGATGACCGTCTAAGTTATTGAGATATGAGAAATTAGCATAACAACATTATTGTAAAAAAATAATCTAAAACATGCATGGAGAACTTGAATGCAAAAATAATATTACAACATGATCAGAAATAACAGAGCAATGACATGAGCTAAAATTTCATAAATTACTCCACAAAGTATCATATCCAAATTACACTTTTAATATACGGCTATTCTACCCTGCTCAATATTGGTTGAAGGTCCAACAATTTATCAATGCTCGTCTACTTCCTTGAACACAAGAATCAATGTATAAGAATAAAGTGGGGTCAGAGTTCGACACAAGCTGTTTGGTTAAGATTTCTGAAAGTTGTCCTAAGTACTATTTATTAACTAGATTACAATTCAGTGTGCTCAACCGAATGGGTTGGTAGTCATGTACACTCCCGATCGAAAAGTCCGGGTTTTGTCTATACACAATGAAAATTAACGTATAATATATCAAAAATGTTCGTTGGGACATGAACTACATTTCTATCACAGAAAAAGTTGGCTTTGAAAGTAGCTTGGAAGGTCAAAAACGCATATACACTACTTATCAACGATCGAAATGCTTGGGTTTTGTTTCTACTTAACGAAAATCAACATATTATATATCAAAACGTTCATTATGAAATAAACTACATTTCTATCATGGAAAAAGTTGAGTTCGGATTGTTTTGCATGGGACCCAGTAGCTCGGAAGGTTAAAAACGAATTTACACTACCTTCCAACTAACGAAATGCTCGGGTATTGTTTCTACTCAACAAAATTCAACTTATTATATACCGATGGCGGGTTCAGTAGGATATGTAACATACCTTTCTTCCGAAGATTAAGCTAAACCGGAGTGATTTGGATGGGTCTCGGTCGCGTCGAACGGACTGAACTTTTTTCTCCTTTCTTCCTTGTTCTTTTTCCTCCTCCTCCAGGCATCTCTCTCTCGGCAAAATAAAATGAAATATAGAAAAGAAGAAGAATATGGTGGAGGGATAGTTCTTTCTCTCTTGCTTTTCTGCCGAAACAAATGGGGAGGGGGAATATAAGATAGTTTAGGCATAAACTCATGGTAAACAAATGAGAGGTTAGGGCTTGTGACTAGGGGTTAGAGGAAAGTGTTTAGGGAGTGTGTTGAGTTTTAATTGGCTAGGAAAAATGTGGTGCCAAAAATGGCTAAATATATTTGATGGTGGAATGATGGGTTGATTTATAAGATAGGAGGGAGCTTAGTAACATCAAGACCGTAGTTTAGGATTTTTGGTTAGGGTAACCGGATATTGTAATGGGATTAGGACCACTAAATCACAAAAATAAATTTAATCATTTCTAGGTTTTATTAATAAAACTATTTCATAAAATTAAAAAAAAGATAGGCCTAAAATCCGGGTCGTTACAGCTATGGCCTTAGCGTATTTTTAATTTAATTCCAAGTAAAAGTTTTGGAGACTTGAACCTGTCCAATCAACAGTTTTAAAAGTTTTTACGTCTGAACCAACCCCCATTGGTTTGTAGTTTTTATTCGTCGTGTCTAATAAAAGAATGCAAATACCAGGTGGAAAGATCAGTGGAGGTAAAAACCAGGAAGGGATCCAGTTCTACCATGATTTATTCGACGAGCTCCTGTTGAATGGTTAAGATTTAACTCAACGTCAGTTTCCCTCATTTTTAAACCTAACACTGATGTGTATACATAATTTGACTTCAAATTTGTAAAAATGTGCAGGTATAACGCCATTTGTGACTCTATTTCATTGGGATCTTCCCCAAGCTTTGGAGAGCGAATACAAAGGTTTCTTAAGTACTCAAATAGTGTAAGTAACCCAACTCGTGTTTAATAATACTATATCATAACATTGAACCTCAGATTGATGTTGCTCTATATATCAATATACAAAACTTTATGCATTAATATAAGAAAATTATTTTTATGTGTTAAAAAACAATATTGAAATTAGTCACAAAAATTCCAGAAAAACGATTCATTTGTTTGTAATTTCTCTTAGCAACATATAGAACTGCAACAATGAATGCTTGTGGC